>CABHPR010146290.1:23817-105052 GCA_902168415.1 Peromyscus melanophrys
ATAGATAGATAGATAGATAGATAGATAGATAGATAGATAGATAGATAGATGATAGATATAAATCTTCAAATGCCTTGTTTGCTTGTATTCAAAAATCATCTGCCACGTAGGCTACCTCTGGGGGCTTCAGAGTTCTTCATTTGTGGCTGTGTTTGAACTCATAGAAAACACGGTTTCAAAAAGGAACTTAGAATCCAACACCTTGTTCATACTACCTGGTTGTTTTTGGCCATAGCCCCTCTCTTCAAACTATATTAGCCTCAGAGGTAGTGGTCATTGCTTACAATGGTGCTGAGCTGACCTGATAGTATTTCCCATGAGTTGGAAACTTCAGCTGTTTTTCACTGTCTACCCGGTCCCTATTTACCAGACTTACTCTGCAGTGGTTACCTTGTGTCAATCTTCTTTCAAAGAAGAAGAAGAAAAAAAAAACCTGCTACATTCTGTCAATTCCTTTTTAAGATTAGCATCTAGAACATTGTATGCAGATCAGATGCTAATAATCCTAATATAGTTTTCCTGTTTCATTTTTATTTTTTATTACACATATTTATGAGACACAGTGTGATAATTCAAGACCTATAAACAACATGAGATTATTTACTCAGGATAATTAACATTTCCATTGTGTTGAGAATCTTTGTACTGCTGTCTCCTAGCTCTTCATAAAGTATACAGGAAATGGTTGAAAACCGTAATGATCTGTGCTTAGGGCTTGGGAACAGATGGTGCTGTTTCTACAAATTTGTGATTACGCAGGAATACTGAAGGCAGCAGTGACCTGCTGTAATTCCCATGCGCAGGTCCTTCACAAGGCCCTTTCTGCCCGTGACAGCAGTGCAATCCATGCTTCGTGGCAACAGTCCTGGCCATGGACTTGCTCGGGCTGAGACAAGATAGCAGAGTGACATGTGCCATTTACAATGAAATCCCAAAGAGTTTTTGGATTTCCATCCTCTTCCCTCTTCTGTAACTCCTGCCTTGCCCCAAATACTGCCTTCTCTCTCAACCAAGGTACCAGAAAGGTAACAACTTAAGTAGAGTTCAACTTACCCCCAACTTACATTTGAAGATTTTCAGTGTTCTAAATGTGCCCTGTGTGACCGTGGCCTTGGTCTCTGTTTTCAAGCCAGTTTTGGCTTCTCAAATAAGAGAATGTCCCAACTACTCTTTGAAGTAGTCAAGGAACTATTACATTAGTGGTTACAATAAAGCAATACATTCCATTTTATATTTTGAAACACGTAGTAAATCTATTCAACAGACAGAATTGTATTGTGCACTCCATTAAGGAAGACAGTTGTTGTTCCCACTCCTTGACCTGGAACGCAGGAGGGGCAGTGACAGTTGAGGTGTCTCTTCTTTAGAGACCATAGCACATCCTTTCCACATGGGAGCCTGTTGTACTCTGTTGGGGTTGGAGTGTTTGAAGCCTGGTCCAGCTCCCAACTCTTCATGTCTCCCTGGCGGAGGGCCCAGGCATGGGAATAGAAATAGTCTTGGCTTCTCCAGACCCACATATCTCCAGGAGTGGGGAAAATTCTGCTATGCAATGTAAGACATTACCACATGGAGTTAGCATATAAACTTAATAACTTAATAACTGGTATTACTCTAACAAAGGGATCTCATTTTTAGTGTGGGATCCACCCAGGGTATGTCAATACATGTGACTGGCCATGCCCAGGGTCTGACAATTGTCTTTGGGTGACACAGAGCCCACTCTGTGAGCATCACTGGATAAGCCCTTCCCTGTGACAATTCCCGTTGGGTGATACACAGCCCACTGTGAGCATCACTGGATGAGCCCTTCCCTGTGACAATTCCCTTTGGGTGATACACAGCCCACTCTGTGAACATCACTGGATGAGCCCTTCCCTGTGACAATTTCCTTTGGGTGACACAGAGCCTACTCTGTGAGCATCACTGGATGAGCCTTTCCCTGGCACATATGTTTCTGCAAATCCATGACAGGTATAATTATTTCATTAATCATCTGGCTTTCTCTTGCTTAGTCAAATAACTCATTTTAGTTGAAATTCAAAAGCAAATCTATTTGATGTGTAATATACCCACGAAGCAATATGAGTTCTTTAACAGTTTGTTAATGCTCATCATGCTCTTTTCTTGGTTATTTCTTCCCTTTATTTTTCTTAATTAGTATGACAAAATGTCCCTCTTCCTTCTTCTTTACTCTTTGAAGCTCTGACAACCTAACTCAGGTCTGCACATGTGCTTCATGAGCATCTCACCATTGGGCTACACCCTCAGCTTCTTAAACGTTTTTTTAACTGATCAGAAAGTTAAGAGCAATGAGTATATTCCTGCCTTCTCCTACATCGTTGCTCAGGAAATGTTTAGACAATGCAAGCTAAGAATTAGCTTCCTCTTCCTGCTGTGTCATCGTCTATGTCAAAGAAATACAAAGCCAGGAGACAGCCCTTAAAAAAACCGTGTTTAGTATGAGCCATCAAGCTTTCCCCCTCCCTCCCTTCTTCCCTTCCTCCCTCCCCCATCTCTCTCTTACACACACACATACACACACACACACACATACACACACACACACACACACACACACACACACACATACACACACACGCATACACAGGGGGGGAAGAAAGGGGGGAAGAGAGAGTTGAGTTTTATGTCTTCCATGCAACGTTAAAGTTTGGGGCTTGTATCTACACTGCTTGTAAACTCTTTTCTTTGTGTGATAGTTTCTCTTTATCAGTCATTGCCAAGTTTGTTCAGTTTGCTAAGAACATTCTCAGGACATAAATTGAACTGTAGTGATATAATCTAGTCTCAGAATCTCAGGAATAAATGACTTGTTTTTCTTACACTAAATCTGAAAAAAATGGATTGTCAAATTGCCATGATCTATTTTCTCACAGATTTTTTTAATCTCCGAAGAGCAGGGTTTTGTCTTTGAAATATTAGAAGATTTGAGAGACATAATTTCACTACTTTATTGTTGAAAGTCTTGAAATATTCATAATTTCTCTCTAGTGATAAACAATGAATTACAGCTCTAGTTTTGAAGAAAGCCTGAGCAAAAATAAGACATTTGAAAACTTCTCTAATTTCATTCTCAACTTCTTCAGAAAAGAAAATGTGGTAAAGGATACTTGTACAGTGTAGACATTTTACTCTAGAAACTACCAATATGGACATTTAAGGTAACATTCGCACTTTTTTTTCTAATGTTGGCTAAGCTCTGGATCTCTTAATGATACATAAGCAATAGTGAGTGAGGACAGCCGGTGGCGCTGTTGACAACTGGCATACTTATTTACATATTGCAGTCTATGCTTACCTATTACTTTGTCTAAGTTTTGCAGATGTAGTGTAATGGTGTGAGGAATTGACAGTGGTGAAGACATGTTCATGACAGAGAAAAAGAAAATGTCTTTAAAAGTGTCATTGCGTGCTAAAGTCCGAATCCTGTATTGCCACCAAAGGTCACACAGAAGCCCAGGGTTGGAGCCACAACCTGAGGCCTTGGTGGTGTCCAGGGGCCATGCCACCACTAGAACCATCCCGACCTGAGTGGCCATTGCTTCTATGCAGAGCCAGGATGTCATCTGGACCCAAGCTACTAGAGAGGGCCATGTCTGGGTTCATGGTCCAGCTACATCTCTGGTCTGTGTTGATGTCTGTGGCTCATGTCACCTTAAGGAACCATAGGAACCATGCATGATGGAATCAGAGGGCCATGCTGAGCCATCCTCATACTTTGCTGGCCCTGTCTCTTGCTGGACACTGTAGCAAGAGAGCTGGGTCCTACCCTCACAGGAGAACTGACCCCTGCACTTGTCCCACCCCTCACCACAAGCAAGGGAGAATTGACCCTGATGGCATGAGCACAGGAGAGCTGGCTCTGCCCCACACCTGAGGCAGGAGGCCCCAGTGACCCAGACTGACCAGCTCAGCTACCACCCAAGCCACAGCTGGGCCTTGGGTTGTCCCACCCTAACATTTACCCCATCTTGGACCTGCTGGAGCTTGTGAGGGAAATTGGTCCTGTGGAAAGATACCCACAAGATCTCCATGACTCAGGGTGGCTGTGGGATATCCCAGAGGAGTTTCAGTGAGGATCCAGTGATGATGGTGTACCTGAAACCAGAAGCCTTGAACCAGACCAGACCAGTGACTCACTGCAATGAACATTTGCTAGTAAAGCTGCTTAGACAAAAGATACACAGCACCCAATGCCACCAGGATGAATGAAGAGGTGTTGAAGAGCTGGGAAAGAAAGAGAAAAAGCAAAGAGGGTTTATTTTGTTTGTTTACTTTGTTCTTGTTTTTGTTTGTTTGCTTAGTTTTGTTTTGCTTTGATTTAAAAAAATTCTTTTGGGGGCACTGCAGGTGTGAGGAGAGGATATGGGGGGACTGGGAAGTGAGTAGAATTAGGGTGCATGATGTGAAATTCTCAAAGAATCAATGAAGAAATTATGTTTTAAAACAAAACAAAAAGTTTCCCAAATTGCTCCACCACCCCCTCCCTCTGGTGTTTGAAAATGCCCATGGTCCTCATGGCCTTGAAAGCATAAGGGGCCTCCCTGTGCTTTGCATACTCTAGCTCTGGGAGACTTCCCATTTAGTTTGGGTTGTAGTATCTCCCCGTAGCTCACATGTGATTTGGGCAAGCCCTCATCCTTCTAGCTCATTGTGTCCCATCTTCTCCCCTGTCTAATTCACACACCACCATCAGTGATCTTAGTCCTGCACTTGTCAAGTCTCACATCTCCTTTCCTAGAAAACTGCTGGGGAAGCTGTGGAGAGAATGGCTCCTTCCATTCTCCTTGTCCAAAGCAGACTCTGATGAAGGGAAAAGCACACAGCCCATCACTTCTCTTGACACTGCAAGGGTCTTAGAGGTCAGCATTCCAACTGTGGAATTCACTGTGAAATTTTGAGCAAATCACAGACATGGTTTTACAGAATCACTGATCACTCTGTACAGAGCAGGATTTACAAAATGTGTACTAAACAGGGACACTGCAATCGTCAGACACCTTTCAAACCATTCAGATCAGGGCAGAAGGGGAAATGGATCAGAGTGATAGCAGTGGAGGGGTGCAGGGACTGCAGCCCATTGGGATATGGAGGATCTATTTTCTAGAAGTTACCTTGGCAAAGCCCTGGCTTCTGGATCCCAAACTCTCCTGTCAGATTTGCCACTACATGGAGAGAAGATCAGTGCTGACTGTTGGTGGTGGTTGTTTTTTATTCTTTTGGGGGTTCTGCCACCATGCTCCCAAATAAATCACACGTGGAGGCTTATTCTTAATTGTAAATGCTCAGCCTTAGTGTGGCTTGTTTCTAGACAGCTTTTCTTAACTTTAAATTATCCCATCTACCTTTTGAGTCTGGGCTTTTCCCATTCTCTTACTTCTATAAATCTTACTCTTACTCCATGGCTTGCTGTGTAGCTGGGTGGCTGGCCCCTGATGTCCTCTTTCTTCTCTGGCTACTTGATCTTTCTCCCAGGTTTCTCCTTCTATATATTCTCTCCACCTTCCAGCCACACCTATCCTTTCTCCTGCCTTGCTATTGGCCATTCTGTTCATTATTAGACCATCACCTGCTTTAGACAGGCACAGTAAAACAGCTTCACAAAGTTAAACAAATGTAATATAAGCAAAAGTAGCATACCTTAAAATAATATTCTACATTTCCCCCTTTTTGTCTATACAAAAATGAAAGGTTTTAACTTTAACATAACAAGATTGTATACAATAAGAACAATTATCAAGTAAAGATTACATTCACAATGTAATGAGTTCCAGTTCACTTGTATCTGGCAAATTTAAAGAAAATACTCCATTATCTATCCTATCTTAGTAAATCCAAAATTTTATACCTAATTTACTTTCTATCATATCTAAGGAAAACTGCAACTATAACTATGTATACTATGTAGCCTTCAACTCCATCAATGGCCTCAGAAAGATAATATTATTTGAGTAAATAAAAAGTGCATTTCAAATAACTTCCAAAACTCTAGCAATGACAGAGACATCTGACTGACTGGACAATCACCCAGAGTTTCTCTGCAACATTGGGGCATCCATATTCAGCCTACAGCTCTAGAGTATGAGGCAAACTTCTTGATGAAGCAGGAAATTTGAAGGACTGTTCTGCCTATAAGGGCAAAATTTGTCAGTCACTTTCCTCTGTGTCCTGCAGAATGTCTGGCAGTTTTTTCTGTGAAGCAAAAACCCTGAAGGACCATCATGCCTTGCTTTGGCAAAGTTCAGCAGTCACTACTATGGGTCCTGCATGTCCAGTTTATACAACATACTGTCAATCAGTCCAAGCAAGAATAGCTTCTTGCCCAAATGGCTAACCTTGCCACATTGAAAGCAAACTCCATATGGAGTTTCTTCAATACCCATCATCTCTGAAGTAAATTAGTGCTGCCAGGAGCAGATGTGTCTCATTCTCATGAAAAATACTAAGCTAACAAAACATTTTAAATGTCATATTTTATAGGTCTTTGAAAGGTTTGAAGACCATCTACCTATCTAAAATATATCTGTATATGATCTGGAAAGCATACCTAACATATCTACAATTTTGATTGTTATAAATGACTAACAACTAACCTATGTTTCATGATTATCCCATATAGTTTATAATAATAGCCTTCAAAAACTAAAACTTCACCCTACATTTCCAAATAAACTGCATATGTGCAATAGTGCAAACAAAAATAGAAGCATACATACCATATGTTAACAAAATAAACTTAAAATTGTATCAATATACAAAAGTCCTTAAAAACAGACTATTTGAGATCAATAGTTGTCCCTTTGTTTATAGTAGATTCAATAATCTACCCTATTGTTTAAAGTAGATTCAGTCTTCCTTTCTATCTTTTCATTCCTATAGTCCTATATTCCTCTAAATATAATAAACATCCATAACCCACCAAATAACCCCAAACCACCTACACCCCCAAACTCTTGGGAATGTGGGTGTAGTTTTCTCCATACTGCTTCCTGCTGTCTGTGTATGAAGTATCTTTAGGATCCCAGAGAGAAAAATTGAGAAAATGGCCACGTCCTGGGAAGACCAGCTATAATCTTTGTTGATAGATATTCCCTGTCAAGATTCAGAAGGTATTGCCTAATCAAACCAGATCCATATTAACCTTGAATGAATCCACAGCCTCTTGTCTCCTATGAAAACAAAAGCAAAACTTCTTCTCCAAAGCATTTTAATTTCCATTTGAAAAATGTATTTTTTTTACTTCTTTTTTAAAGTTAATATAGTACTAAAATATCTAGGTTGGTTCAATTTTGCAGTCATGTTTACAATCCGATGTCTGCCAGCATGTGTTGATTGCTTATCAACAATCAAAAAATTTCAAAATCAACACAATAACATACAGGATCCAGACTCCCTGTGTGTTTCCCATCTTATGTGGCTTTTTTTATTTTATATTACTTTTACTCTCTCTTTAAAGACTTTATTTTTAAATTATTTCTTTCTATGACTATCTATACCCATATTCTTTCTTTCTTAGGCATGCATATTGTAAAACACACTGGAACCTGTTTAGAAGTTTTTTTTTCTATCGGGACCTCTTTTACTACATAGCTTTTAGCCCTATTTGGTCATGTGAGCAAGCCCTTAAACTGCTAATATAAACCTGGATTCTCCTCAAGGCTCTCAGCTGGCTCTGCCCACTTCTCAGGTGAAAACCAAGGGTAAAAGTGATGGCTAGTTGGAGGTTGGTCTGACCAGGAACTGCATTCAACTTTCCTAGAGCTCTAGAATGCTGATGGACTTTTTTCAATCATGATCTCAATATCTCTTGCTCATATAATCCCTCCTGTCTCTCATTGATTGGACTCCTGGAGCTCTGCCTGGGACTTGGACAAGGAACTCTGCATCTGCTTCCATCAGTCACTGGCCGAGGGTTCTATCATGACAGTTAGGGTGTTCAGCCATTCAATCACCAGAGTAGGTCAGCTCAGGCACCCTCTTGACCATTGCCAGTAGTCTATAATGAAGTCATCTTTGTGGATTCCTGGGGACCCCTCTATCACTCTGCTTCTTCCTATTCCCATGGTGTCTTCATTTATCATGTTATCTCTGTCCTTCTTCTCCCACTCTGTTCCTGATCCAGCTAGGACCTACCACTCCCCTAAGCTCTCTTTCCCCTGATCCTTGCTCTCCATTACCCCTACTCACTGCCAGTTTGCTCATGTAGATCTCATCCATTTCTTCATTGCTGGGTGATCCCTGTGTCTTTCCTCGGGTCCTCTTTACTAGGTAACCTCCCTGTAGCTGTGAGTTGCAGTCTGGTTATCCTTTGCTTTACATCTAGTACCCACTTATGAGTAAGTACATACCATGTTTGTCTTTCTGAGTCTGGGTTACCTCACTCAGGTTGATATTTTCTACTTCCATCCATTTGCCTGCAAACCTTATGATGTCACTGTTTTTCTTTGATGAGTAGTACTCCATTGTGTATATGTACCACATTTTCTTTATCCGTTCTTCAGTTGAAGGGCATCTACGTTGTTTCCAGGTTATGGCTATTACAAATAATGCTGCTATGAACATAGCTGAGCATGTGTCCTTGTAGTATGATTGAGCTTTCGTTGGGAATAAGTCCAAGAGTGGTATAGCTGGATCTTGAGGGAGACTGATTCCCAATTTTCTGAGAAACTGCCATACTGATTCCCAAAGTGGCTATACAAGTTTGCATTCCCACCAACAGTGGAGGAGTGACCCCCTTGCTCCACATCCTCTCCAACATAAGCTGTCTTCAGTGTTTTTGATGTTAGCCATTCTGACGGGTGTAAGATGGTATCTCAGAGTCATTTTGATTTGCATTTCCCTGATGACTAAGGATTTTGAGCAATTCCTTAAATATCTTTCTGCCATTTGAGCTTATTCTGTTGAGAATTCTTTGTTTAGCCCCATAGCTCATTTTTTTAAAATTGGACTGTTAGGTATTTTGATGTCTAGTTTCATGAGTTCTTTATATATTCTGGATATTAGCCCTCTGTCAGATGTAGGGTTGGTGAAGATCTTTTCCCATTCTGTAGGCTGTCATTTTGTCTTATTGACCATGTCCTTTGCCCTACAAAAGCTTCTCAGTTTCAAGAGGTCCCATTTATTAATTGTTGCTCTCAGTGTCTGTGCTACTGGCATTATATTTAGGAAGTGATCTCTGGTGCCAATGCATTCAAGACTACTTCCTACTTTCTCTTCTATCAGGTTCAGAGTAACTGGATTTATGTTGAGGTCTTTGATCCACTTAGACTTAAGTTTTGTGCACAGTGACAGATATGGATCTATTTGCAATCTTCTACATGTTGACATACAGTTATGCCAGCACCATTTGTTGAAGATGCTTTCTTTTTTCCATTGTTCAGTTTTGGATTCTTTGTCAAAAATTAGGTGTTCACACATGTTCAGATTAATGTCAGGGACTTCAATTAGTTTCCATTGGTCCACATGTCGGTTTTTATGCTAGTACCAAGCTGTTTTTATTATTGTAGCTCTTTAGTAGAGCTTGAAGTCAGGGATCATGATGCCTCTGGAGGTTGTTTTATTGTACAGGATTCTTTTGGCTATCCTGGGTTTTTTTGTTTTTCAATATGAAGTTGAGTATTGTTCTTCCCAGGTCTGTGAAGAATTGTGTTGGGATTTTGATGGGGATTGTTTTGAATCTGTAGGTTGCTTTTGGTAAGATTGCCATTTTTACTCCCTATCCATGAGCATGGGAGATCTTTCTATTTTCTGATATCTTCTTCAATTTCTTTCTTCAGGGACTTAAAGTTCTTGTCATACACGTCCTTCACTTGCTTAATTAGAGTTACCCCAAGGTATTTTATATTATTTGTGGCTATTGTAAAGGGTGATGTTTCTCTGATTTCTTTCTCAGCCCATTTGTCATTTGTATATGGGAGGGCTACTGATTTTTTTAGTTAATCTTGTATCCTGCCACATTACTGAAGGTTTTTATCAGCTGTAGTAATTCCTTGGTCAAATTTTTGGGGTCACTTATATATACTATCCTGTCATCTGCAAATAGTGAAAGTTTTACTTCTTCTTTTCCAATTTGTATCCCCTTGATCTTTTGTTGTCTTAATTGCTCTAGCTAGAACTTCAAGTACTATATTGAATAAACAATGGGGAAAGCAGACAGCCTTGTCTTGTTCCTGATTTTAGTGGAATCGTTTTGAGTTTCTCTCCATTTAATTTGATGTTGGCTGTTGGCTTGCTGTAAATTGCCTTTATTATGTTTAGGTATGTTCCCTGTATTCCTGATCTCTCTAAGACCTTTATAATGAAGAGGTGTTGAATTTTGTCAAAGGTCTTTTCAGCATCTAATGAAATGATCATGTGGTTTTTAATTTCAGTTTGTTTTTATGGTGTATTACAATGTCAGAATTTCCTGTGTTGAACCAACCTTGCATCTCTTGGATGAAGCCTACTTGATTATGGTGGATAATTGTTTTGATGTGTTCTTGGAGTCTGTTTGCCAATATTTTATTAAGTATTTTTGCATCAATATTCATGAGGGAGATTGGTCTGCAGTCCTCTTTCTTTGTTGCATCTTTGTCTTGGGAATCAGAGTAACTGTAGCCTCATAGAAGGAGCTTGGTAATGTTCCTTCTGTTTCTATTGTGTGGAACAATTTAAAGAGTATTGGTATTATCTCTTCTTTGAAGATCTGGTAGAATTCTGTGTTGAAACCATCTCGTCCTGGACTTTTATTGGATGTGAGAATTTTAATGACTGTTTCTATTTCCTTAGGGGTTATTGGTCTATTTAAATAGTTTATCTGGTCTTGATTTAACTTAGGTATGTAGTACCTATCCAGAAAATTGTCCATTTCTTTTAGATTTTTAAATTTTGTGGAGTACAGGTTTTTGAAGTATGATGATGATTCTCTGGATTTCCTCATTGTCAGTTGTTATGTCTCCCTTTTCATTTCTGATTTTGCTAATTTGGATGCTCTTTCTCTGCCCTTTGGTTAGTCTGGATAAGGGCTTATCTATCTTGTTGATTTTCTCAAAGAACCAACTCTTCATTTCATCAATTCTTTGTATTGTTCTCTTTGTTTCTATTTTATTGATTTCAGCTCTCAATTTGATTATTTCCTGGTGTCTATTCCTCTTGGGTGATTTTGCTTCTTCTTGTTCTAGAGATTTCAGGTGTGGTGTTAATCACTAGTGTGAGATGTCTCCAACTTCTTTATGTGGGCATTTAGTGCTATGAATTTTCCTCTTAGCACTGCTTTCATAGTGTTGCATAAGTTTGGGTATGCAGTATGTTTGTTTTCATTGATCTCTACGAAGTCCTTAATTTCTTTCTTTATTTCTTCCTTGACCCATTGGTGATTCAGCTGAGAATTATTCAGTTTCCATGAGATTTTAGGCTTTCTGTAATTTTTGTTGTTGTTGAAATCTAACTTTAAACCATGGTGGTCTAATATAATACAGGAGGTAATTCCATTTTTTTTTGTATCTGTTGAGATTTGCTTTGTGACCGAGTATCTGGTCGATTTCAAAGAAGGTTCTATGGGGTACTGAGAAGAAGGTATATTCTTTTTTGTTAGGGTGGAATGTTCTGTAGATATCGATTAAGTCTATTTGAGTCATAACATCAGTTAAGCCCCTAATTTCTCTCTGAAGTTTCAATCGGGCAAATCTGTCCAATGGTGAGAGTGGAGTGTTAAGTCGCCCACTACTAATGTGTAGGGTTTTATGTGTTATTTAAGCTTTAGTAATGGTTCTTTTACATATGTGAGTGCTCTTGTGTTTGGGTCATAAATGCTCAAAATTGAAACTTCGTCTTGGTGGATCTTTCGTGTGATGCACATGTAATGTCCTTCTTGATCTCCTGTGATTGATTTTAATTTGATGTCTATTTTGTTGGATATTAGGATAGCTACACTGGCTTGCTTCTTAAGACCATTTGATTAAAAAGACTTTTCCCAGCCTTTTATTCTGCGGTAGCATCTGTCTTTGAAATTGAGGTGTGTTTCTTGTATGCAGCAGAAAGATGGATCCTGCTTTCATATCCATTCTGTTAGCCTGTGTCTTTTTATATGTGAATTAAGACTATTGATATTAAGGGATTTAATGACCAGTGATTGTTAATTTCTGTTATCTTTTGGTGGTAGTGTGTGTGTATTTCTCTGCTTTGGGATTTACTGCAGTGGGGTTATCTATTGCCTGTGTTTTCCTGGGTGTGTCTGACTTCCTTAGGTTGGAATTTTCTTCCTTGTGCTTTCTGTAGAGCTGGATTTGTGGATAGGTATTGTTTAAATCTGCTTTTGTCTTAGAATGTCTTGTTTACTCTGTCTATGGTGATTGAAAGTTTTGCTGGGTATATTAGTCCAGGGTGGCATCCATGGTCTCTTAGTATCTGCATTACATCTGTCCAGGTCCTTCTGGCTTTCAAAGTCTCTATTGAGAAGTTAGATGTTATTCTGATGGCTTTGCCTTTATAAGTCACTTGACCCTTATCCTTTGCTGCTCTTAATAATCTTTCTTTATTCTGTATGTTTAGTTGTTTAATTATTATGTGGCAAAGGGACTTTTGGGGGGGAGTCTAGTCTGTTTGGTGTTCTATAGGCTTCTTGTATCTTCATAGGTATTCCCTCTTTAAGTTGGGAAACTTTTCTTCTATGATCTTATTGAATATATTTTCTGTGCCTTTGAGTTGATATTCTTCTCCTTCTATCCCTGTTATTCTCAGTTTTGGTCTTTTCATGGTGTCCCAGATTTCCTGGACATTTTGTATTATGACTTTTTTGGCTTTGGTGTTTTCTTTGACTGATGAATCTATTTCCTCTATTGTATCCTATACACCAGAGATTCCCTCCTCTATCTCTTGTATTCTGTTTGTTATGCATGCATCTGTGTTTCCTGTTCACTTACTCAGATTGTCTATTTCCAGCAATCCTTCTGTTTATGTCTTCATTGTTTCTATTTCCCTTTCAAGTCTTGAACCATTGCTGTGACATATTTAATTTCTTTTTCATGGTTTTCTTGGTGTTCTTTAAGGGATTTATTGATTTCTTCCATTTTTTATTTGTCTTTTCCTCTATTTCTTTATTGATTTCTTCCAATTTTTTGTTTGTCTTTTTCCCCATTTCTTTATTGATTTCTTCCAACTTTTTGTTTGTCTTTTCCTCAATTTCATTTTTCATTTTTTTCTTGAAAGGCCTCTAGCATGTTAATGATGCTATTCTTAAGGTTGCTTTCTTCTGGCTCTTCTACATTGTGATGTTCAGGTCTTGCTGTTGGAGGAGGGCTAGGTTCTGGTGATGCCATATTGCTCTTTATGTTGTATGTATTTTTGCCTTGACGTCTGCCCATCTCCTCATCTAATAGGTATAAGTGGTGCCTGTGTCTGAGCGAGTTGCTGTTGGTCCACTCTGTGCTTGTGTCTGTGTCTCAAGGCGCCCCTCTGGGTCCAATCTTAGCTCTTGGTCTATTTGGAGCAGGCATATTCTGTGTCTTAGGAAGCTGCTCTTGAGTCAACCCAAATAGTTGAATCTGTGACTCATGGAGTCACTCTTGGTGTTATCAGTGTTTTTGGTCCAGTCAGAGCTGACAGATTCTGTGTCTCAGGAAGCCTCTCTTGTTCCAATGAGAGCTGGCAAATTCTATGTCTCAGAAAGCCACTCTTGGTCTAATGAGGGCTGGCAGATTCCCTGTCTCAGGAGGTTACTCTTTGTCCAATGAGAGCTCTTTGTCCAATGAAAGCTGGCAGTTTGGTTTTCTTGACTCAGGAAGTTGCTGGGGTCTCAGGTGGATGGGTATTGGAGCAGGGCATGTAGATTGCAGGGTCCAGTGGGTTTTTTTTTTTTGAGGGGGGCCTTCCCACAGGATTTTTGCCTGCTGGCTGGCAACTGGGACAGAGTTGGGTGGGGGTTCCTGATTGTGTCCCAGGGATGGGTCCTAGGGACAGGACTCTCTTTTTATGAGCAGAGTCAGTCACCTCTTGGTCCAATGAGAGCTGGTGGTTTGTTTTCAGTGCCTCAGGAAGTTGCTGGGGTCTCAGGCGGGTGGGTATTGGGGCAGGCATGTAGATTGCAGAGTCTGGTGGGGGGTTTGGTTATGGGGAGCCTTTCCACAGGAGTTTTGCTTGCTAGCTGACAACTGGGACAGAGTTTAGTCCCAGCAGAAACTCTTACAGGAGCCATATGATTTTTAAGCTTTCTCAGGCACTATGGAAAGTTGAGTGCCATGTTGTTATGCCAAGATGTTTTACTCTCACCCCACATTGGGTGCCATATGCTGTTGGTTGTTTTTTATCCTTTTGGGGGGCCCACGACCAATCTCCCACATAAATCACATATGGAGGCTTACTCTTAATTATAAATGCCTGGCCCTAGCTTGTCTTATTTCTAGTCAGCTTTTCTTAACTTTAAATTATCCCATCTACCTTTTGACTCTGGGCTTTTCTGCTGTGGATATCACTCTGTATCAATAAAGCACTGATTGGCCAGTAGCCAGACAGGAAGTATAGGCGGGACTAACAGAGAAGGGAGGAGAGGGAACAGGAAAGTGAAAGGAGAGAGACTGCCTGGAGCCGCGGCCAGAACAAGGAAGATGTAAAGTACCGGTAAGCCACGAGCCACATGGCAAAGTAGAGATTAATAGAAATGGGCTAAATATAAGAGTAAGAGCTAGACAATGATAGGCCTGAGCTAATGGCCAAGCAGTTTAAATAATGTAAGCATCTGTGTGTTTATTTTGTAAGTGGTTTCTGGGACTGGTGGGACTTGGGAGCTGGCGGGACTTGGGAGCTCGAGAGAAATTTTCCAGCAACACTTTTCCCTTTCTCTTACTTCTGTAAATCTTACTCTTACTCCATGGCTTCCTGTGTAGCTTCCTGACTGGCTCCTGATGTCCTCCTCCTTCTTCCTCCCAGTATATTCTCTCTGCCTGGCAACCTTGCCTATCCTTTCTCCTGCCTTGCTATTGGCCATTCAGTTCTTTAGAGTTAAACAAATGCAACATAAACAAAAGTAACACACCTTAAAATAATATTCTACAACAGAATGTGAACTGGAGAGGTGGGCACCAGATTCTCAGTCCCTTAGTTAGTGATTTTGAGAGTATTCCAAGCTTGCTTCTTACCTCTAGTGCAATCTCTCCAAGGACACAGATGCTATAATGTATTTTTTCCTGTTCAGTGTCTACATCTCTGCCCAACAGTTCTACAAGCTCCTTATCTATTCATAATGTCTTTCTCTTTTCTTAATGCTACTACCTATTAATTGACACTTTAATTTTTCAGCAAGACTTTGGGATATATGACAAGGAACTCATGTGCTTAGTCATTTAGATCCAAGGGTTCTAGAATGTTCCTCAGTCTACAGCTAATGTATCTGCATATGGGTATGAGGTACAGAAGGTGTTCAGCAGGGAACTGGGAGCTTTTGTCCTTTACTTTGGCACACCTAACCTCAGTGTCTTATTTTCTTGGAGTCTTAAACTTTGTTGTCGTCTAGTTTGTTGGTCAACTCAATCCTGCATGTGAAAACTGGAGGAAATACTTGGCCATAAGATATGAAACCCGCTAGAGAAACATCCTGGGAGATGGGTGGGGTCTCAGAGTGAGGAAGCAGTGGTTTAGACAGGGAATAGAGGTCAATGTTGAGGTCACCATTGTGGAATTAGGACACTGCAGCAGATTTGATGAGATTTTTCCTTCTTTCTCTAAAAAAAATATAGAATTATATTACTGTACAAAGCAGAATAAATGTACATCAATTTATCCCTAACCATGTCAAACACAAGGGCTCATTCAATGTACCCCATGAGAAGCAATGCCCCTTTCCTTATCTAAATTTTCCTGTTCAAGCTACCAGGAACCATTGCAGTCATTCCACTTGCTGTAATATTGACAAAGGTCTATGGAGTCTAGTATCTACAGCAGACAAGATGAAGCAGACAACTCCCAGACTGAATCTAAAGGTGGTCTTGGCAGCCCTGTAGAGGGAGTTCAGGGCAAAGGGAGATTTGGACTGTGGAGGGAAAGCAGCAGCCTTCACACATAATCAGCATTTGTATTAAAGGTCGTGAGTGAATGGGTAAGAGTCATGTGTAGGAGATATGTGTGCTTCTTTTGTATGGAGACCTGGGCATGACTGAAAACAAATGGGAGGACAAAGACAGTGCTGGAGAAGCATGGGTTAGAATGAAGCCTGATCCCTAAGCATGCATTCTGGGCAGCTCCAATCACCAAAAGAAAGCACCAGGTTGAAAGCTCAAGTGCAGCTTTATCTATGGAGGTGTGATGAAGAAACAACCATACTGGCTAGTTTGTCTTCTGTGTGAAGAGTGACATCACTCAGAAACAATGTGAAGATACATCCACGGGGAACATCATCATGCTTCCTGCAGAAGCTTGGGCCCAGGGCAGCCCAATCTGGCACCACTCGCATAATAAAGATCTTGCTGTAGGGCCCATCTGCTGTGGGAGCCCACAGAGGTTTCCTAGTGAAATCTGAGCTTGCTTTACCCAGCAGGGCTGAATAAGGGGATGGATTGACCACATGCATGGTTTCCAGGTGTTTGGAAGGGTCTGCACTTGGCTGTGCTCAGAGGAGGTTTTTTGTTCCACCCCTTGGCATTCCTTTAAAAAGCCCTTTACAAGAGACAGAAGGAGCTGGTGGATAAGGATCCAGGCCCTCCCAAGGATATCCTGTGTTTCTATCTGTCTCTCTCCCCTCTATATTTCTGTCTAAATCTCTTATCCCTCACTCCTCATGAGTACCCCGAGGAACAAAGATGGGGGCGGGTCCTCCACAATCTGCTCAGTTTAGGAACTGTAGGTAGCTCTGTCTGGGCTTGTTCCATGACTCTTCTGAGGCTGTGGAAACAGAAATGAAAATCTGACCTGTGGTTACTGATGAAATGGCTTGGTAGTTACCTTGTAAATGATTGAATTAGTTCTTGAATTTCATGTTAGAGAATACAAGGAGACAGTGAAAGCATGAACAATGGCCATCAATATGAAAAGAACAAAAGGGCCTAGTAAAACAAAACGTCCTTCAACAAGGTTCTATAAGACCAGACTATTTACTGATAGTGTTAAATCAAATATAGGCCAAGATGTGGAGCTTCTGCCCCAAGTTAACCACCTCTCTGGGTAGACTCAGCACTCCATGAGTGACTGCTTTTATCCAGAGGGATTTTTCAGGTTGACATTTTTCACTATTGACCAAAGATGAGACAAATGAATCTGTTCTCAAAACATCCTTCTAGTCTATAGCTAAGCCTTACATTTTTTTCACATTTAAATCATGAAAAGGACTGATAACGCCAACGACTCTCTGGGATATTTTCATGAAGGTGTTCAGAGCAGCCTTCTGAGGATGAGAAGTGCTGTTGGAAATCACATACTTGGCAAAAACAGCAAGTATTTTCCTCACATCCACTTCGTTGGTGTAGGTTTTAGTTTGGGGATTTTTCAACTATTAATAATTTCACAGTATCTATGATTGCCATTTATTGTGCATCAAGTAAATTTTTTTATCATTTCTTGTGCTGGTAGAGCTGCCTGCTTGTGTGAGGCTTACAACTCTTCATGAAGAATCATGTTGTAACATGTGGATACTTACTGCTATACCTAGCCTACAAGCCAGAATTAGATGATGGGGGTGATATTAGCTGGTGTTCTGGGTAAATAATAAAATATTAAGCTTTGTAGCATTTCTCTAGCTGGAGATAAATTGATAGAAATGAGTGGGATATTATGTAATAGTAAAATACATTGCTATGAGCAGAAGATGGGTGAGACTAGCCACTAATCAGGGAGGTTGATGAGTTTCATTCCCAGCCTGGACTCCCATAGGGCACCCTTCTGGAGTAGCTATCTGCTTTTGTCTTCAGAAGTAGAGAAGGTAAATGGATTGAGTAGGGGATATGTCTGACAAGAAAGAATTGTGTAAATGCACATTTACATGTTTTGCAGAATTTCAGCCTATGAAAGTAGCACAATCCTAGGATTTCCTTTGTGTGTGTGTGTGTGTGTGTGTGTGTGTGTGTGTGTGTGTGTGTGTATACATGAACATGTACAGGGGTGCAAAGGATTAAACCCAAAGCCTTTCACACACTAGGAAAGCTCACTTCATCTGTGACTTCAGAGCATCCTCTCAGGTGACAGTCTCTTGAAACTTTTAGTTAGGAATATGTTACCTGCATAGACTGATGCAGAGACATTTGATATTTATTGCTTAAGAAGTGGCCCTCAATATGGGAGATTAAAAATTTAAAAAGGTTATAAAAGTCAATAATTTCTGGGATTAAAATCTAGAGTGAGATCATGTCATCCTGAGCATAGCCAGGGAGCTGAAATAAACAACAGAAAAAGTAAAACAATTACAAGACCATGAAGCAAAAAGAAACCCCAAAGCTTATCCACTCAAACCCAGTATTACACAGAGTTGATAAAATGAAAACAGTGAGCATTGGCTTTGTGGGCACTGGGACAAGGTAACAGGAATGGAGAATGTTTGGAGCATCAAAGACCATGAGCACTTGGGAACTCCTTGCCCATTCAGAGATATTAGGAGAAGATTCAGTTTGCAGATATAACAGAGATGGGATTGTGATGGAAAAGTACAGAGAGATATGGGTATCAAGGAACAAACAACAAGTCAATTTAGGAAGCATGATTTCTAACCCTAGCATCTTCTAATAAGAAATTGTCTCTAAAGGATCATGGATATCTCCTCTAAGGATCAGTGGGTGTGCAAAATATCCACTCACTCCCACAAAATCAACTTCCCCAGCCAACACTGCAATGTTTTCTTGAATCTCTACCTTACCTGCATCCATCATTGCTCATAGCAAGTGAAACCACTTTGATGTTATTCATCACGTTATTCACGTAATTCATTATGTAAATTGAATTTCATATTACATACTTATAGAGTATATCTCTTGGATGCCTTAGACAGGCAAAAATACAAACCTTAATTGCCAAAGACCTTGTTAGTGAGACTTGTTTTAAATAATTATGGAGATGGAAATGAAATTATCATTTCAGTAAATTTTTTTTCAAGACAAAGTTTCTCTGTGTAGCCCTGGCTGTCCTGGAACTCTCTCTTTAGACCAGGCTGACCTCAAACTCACAGAAATGCACATGCCTCTGCCTCCCAAATGCTGGAATTAAAGGCATGTTTGTTTAGCACTGAATTCTGCAAGCTACCTTTAGTTATTTGAAATGATTCAGGGTAGAAATAAGAAAATGTCCAGCTAAATTGCTAGAATAAGCACAAAGAAAAATCAGCAAGGAAATGGAGAATAACCTTGAGCTGCACTGAACCTATGGCCATAGAAAACACTGCAGAAGGTCTGCACAGCACACTTATATATGTGTTTCTCAACTGTTTTTACATCTTGAACATGCAGAAAATCATGGTCATTATCTGATATTCACTATTAAGCTAGAAATAATTGAGGGATATTGATATGGAGCTTGGTGAAAAACTCATCATCATTTTCAGGTTGTGGAAGAAAGACGAGTGACTAGAAAATCTGAGCACTGGACATGGTAGTAACTAGAAATCTTAAGTAAAACTTTGAAATTAAACATTTATTGCAATGGAAACTTCCCAGCATGTCCATACCAGCTCTTTGGGGTTTCTGAAACAAAATACTGGCCAATGGATGACCTAAAAGAATGTATATTCATTTTGTTCTAGAAGCTAAGTCTAATATCAATGTACCAGCAGCCATGCTACTGACAGCACTAGTGAAGACATTCCTTGGCGTGTGGGAACATCACTCCACACATGCTGTCATCTCTGTGTGTCTGTTTCTCCAAATCTCTCTCTGCATAGAAGGCCACCAGTCATTGGATTTGGGCATTCTATTTCAGAATGACCCAATCCTAAATTTATGTGCAAAGATGCTGTTCCCAGACAAGGCTGCCTTCATACATTCTTAGGGTAAAGACTTGAACACATCACCTGAAGAAAAAAAATTTAAACCACAGTACCATTTATTTGTGTTTGTTAGAATTTTTTACATCAAATTTCATGGTACAGAGGATTAACATGCAGGTTTTTATCAAGATTTTTTTATGATTAATCTTGTTAAATTCTTGGAGTCATAATGAGAAAATTAATGTACATGAGTAAGTAGTATAAAAATTAAAATATGTTCAACCATTCAAAGTTGGCAATAAATGGCATTATATTAAAATAACCAAGCAACTCCTCATTCCTTTCATTCAAAATATGATTTTTTTGTAGTAAAACAAATGGCTTTAAACTCTGATAGAAAACATTTGTACTGAACATTTGAAAATATTCAGGCTGCAAGTGCAACATAGTGAACATAGTCATATGGAAGAGAACTTGAGCTTGGACATGTATCCACTAAAAAAAAACTGACACAAGAATCATGGGCAGGTGTAGTTCTGGGGCCCAGAGCTGTGCTCATCTGAAGTCTTCCCCCAAGCTCTGTAGCTCACATGCTTGCATCTTTTCCTGGCTTTTGAATGACAGCTGCTATCATACACCTGAGTCCATTACACAGCAGCCCAGTCCATATCCAAGGACACCATGTGCTTTTCTAATAGCAAGTCATCCCTTGGTGTCATTCACCTTCTGAGGTTGAAACAACAGGATCTTAGAATGATGCATTGTATTCACACTGCATACAGATCTGTGGGCTTTGCCTGCAGATACCACTTAGGCTCCCAAGTGACTCTTGGAATCTGACATGATCACAATATTTGTTACCTTTTTGTTACTATAAAAATACAGAAGCAATTTCAGGGAGAGGGTTGATTTTGGCTTACAATTTGAGAGGAAGGTCATCATGGTGGTGAAGAAATGGCAGCAGGAGTAGGAGGTAGTTGCTCAGTGTTAATAATAAGCAGAGGGATGGGTACTGCAGTTCAGTGGTTTTTCTGTTTTTATACAGTCCATGGGATGGTACTATTGACAGTTAAAGTGGGGATTCACACCTTATTTAGCCTAGTCTATATATCCCTTACAGGCCTGCCCAGAGTATCTTTTAAATGGTTCTAGAATCTGTCAAGTGGAGAATCAATATTAATCATCACAGTTAGTTCAAGGCCATACTTGGATGTTCCTGGGACTGATACACATAACTTAGCCCTACACCAAGAATCTGGCTTGGCATAGCTGAGAAGCCCCATTCTAGATAATGTATGTGAATAGGCAGCATCTCAGGTTTGTACCAATCCTGTCTTCATGTTGATATGCAAATAAGAATATTTTCTGCTTGACATTTTGTCATGAGCCACAAAAAATACAATAGATGGCAATTAATAATTCAGGTGTTGACCCACCAGATGAATAACTCTCTGATGGAGGAACCCCATCAAGCAAGGCTTACTGGACCACAGACTCTAGAAACTGGTTGCTTCTGTCTGTAATTCTTCTCATATGTTGCCACAATTCCTCCCTAAAGAGAACAGCTGTGGGGTTCTTTTGTAATTTTGGGGTACATATATCTGTGGATGATCTGAATGGTGATTTCCTCTTAAGCTGTACAATTTTGATGAATAGAAAGAATACTAGTATATTTTTCATTGCTCAGACTGACATAGGAAAAGAACAATATTCTCAGTAACAAAGACAGCTTTTTACACAATTAGGTGGATTAAAACCTCAAAACAAATTCAAAGCAGACTAATTTCCCCTGTGAATGAATTCATAAGAGGGACTTTCACAGAGATTTCACAAGGACAAGTTCCCAGGTATCTATTTGTGGAACCAAGGTCAGGCATGAAGCAACTTTAGTAGACATAATTCTCTCAGCTACTGACTCTCTGTACGTACTCCTAACCACACTTTTATGAGACAAGGCTCAAGGTTTAGTCAACTAACTGTTTATTGTTTAGGTCCTGAAGTTCAATGTCAATCTCCATCAGGAAACATTGGACACTGGGTGCCTACGTGCCTCCTGACTTTGCTTTATAGTGTGGTTGACAGCCAAGCATTGCCATGGTTTGGTTACTCACTCACTGGCTGGTCAATGTGACATCCCTAGCCTGAGAGAAACTGTGATTTCTCATGGCTCTGTTCCTTATTGTTTACTCAAATAATGCAATGTGACTCTAAAAATGTAATTCATATATTGTCCAGAGTTTGTTCTGGAGGAGGGAGTGATGTAGAAGAGAGATGTAGCTGTGTGAAGAAATATAGCAGAGTAGAGCGAAGAAATGTGTGTATAAGAAAGCTGTGTAGAAGAAGGAGTTGTAGTTGTGTAAGGAGATATAGCAGAGGGTATAGAGATGTGTGGCTGTGTAGAGAGAGCTGTGTAGAGATGTGTAGGAGAGGGATGTGTGGGGAGAGCTGTGTAGCTGTATTGAGAAGTGTGGCTGTAGAGTAGAGATGTAGCTGTGTGTAGACAGAGAGATGTTCAGAGATTTTTTTTAAGATGAAGTAAAAGAGAAAGTTACCATCAGAATGTGTGTGTTTCCTTTTTTAATATCCTCAGATAGAAAAAATATAGTCCTCGCCGCATTCATGGATTTATTTTATTTTTTGCATATCCTGGGTGCTGCCTGGAGGCTGGCCCTTCTGGCAGTGATAACATTTAGATTATCTCATTTGACAGCTTAGTCATGTGATGCAAAAATCAAGAGAATGGTAGACACATTGGGTACAGTCAATATTTTGATTCCCAACCCCCCATTTCCAAGCACACATCATACTTTTTTTCTTGCAGCACTATTCAAATGAACTACTGGCACATCCTTGATCCAACATGTATTCAACAGCCTCAGAAGACCTTGTTGAGTAGCAGTCCACTTGAGAATACAATTCTCTAGGGTCAAACTGCCACAGAAGAAGATGGACTGCTTCAGTTTTCATTTCTTCTCTTCTAGACATGTGAAGCTGAGTTTGATAGCCCGCAGAGAATCTGTTCTCCAGGGCTGTGCTGCAGATGATGTTTACACTTCAGTGAAAATGAGCACTTGCTAAGGCAGCCTAGGTTCTCTAGCTCCTAAGGAGGCTACTCCATTTTTTTCCTTTCATTTTGCCCTTTTTGAAAACAAATGAGAATTTGCTAGTCCATTGCCTGAATATTTTAAACTCACTCTTGATTTTATTTGGCACACTAGGAAAGAGTCACCACTGCATAAACTACTGGTAGAGACACATGAATCTTTTCATCTAGAAGATGGAATTTCTTAGAAAATCAATTTAAATAATCCAGCTTCTTCTCCCTAAATGCTTCACAGAAATATGAAAGTCCTTCAGTACTGATGCCTGCTGTTTCTCTTTCCTCTGTCTTATTCTGAATGGAATAGTAGTGTATCTGCCTTGAAATCATATGGCATCTCAGATTGCCCATCCATCATGCCCTGCCCTTAACTCAAGCTGCCATACTTCACCTGCCCTGATACAGAACCTCATGCCTGGACTATTCCCCTCACATTTGCTTGTCTCACCTTTTCTATCTTGTAACCAGATGAACTATCTAAAGTTTGAGCCTTACATGTGCTGTATATAGCTATATGTATGGTAAGTTGTAGGGAGTGGAAGAATTGTTAGTTAAGTCCTGAGTCAATGTGTATTGTTGACATGGGCATGGCCATGTTGAAGAGAGCAAGTCCTTGGACTCATGGGAAATTGCCAAAAATGTTTCTCCACATGGATCAGGTTCAGGAGAGTGACAACATTTTCCTTGGGGTCTGAGTATGAGTATTTACTGATTGGTTATAGTGCACCAATACTAGGCAACTGTAGCTTCCTCCTCCCAGTGGTTTATAGCCTGAGGCTGCTCACTTACAGGAACCTCCTTTTGTCTTGACTAACTGAAGTTCTGGGATGCTGGTAATAGCAGGCAACCTCTATCAGAGTGATCACACCTCAACCTGATCTCAGCTTTTCTGTCTGTGTGTCTGTGTGTCTTTCCTTTCTTCCTTCCCTTGCTGTCCCTAGGTGGAGTTCCAGGACCCAAGCTGTGTGGGTCATGGTGCCAGCCATAAATGAAAAAGCCAGGCCAGTTTAGTGGTTTGGGGTCAATAGAATATCAAGGCAAAAATTAATAAAGATCCTTACTTTACATCAATTCAGACTCATTCATAAGTTAAATAAGAAAAATAGAACAATGAGACATTTAGAATATGAATAGTTTCCCTATCTTGACATAAACAAGTTCCTTAAGTGACAGAAAAAATGCCATTAATTATGAGAATCGATTGCTATGTTGCTTCATATTAAAATTATTAACTTTACTTACCACAGTAATCCCTTTAATATAAAAGAGCAAAGTTTAGCATAAAAAGATACTTTTAATACACATATCTAATGGAGGACTTGCTGTTAGAATATCTAAAAGTTTTTACAAATCAATTAAGCATAGACATAAACCTAATGAAAATAAACAAGAGATTTCAAAAGTCTTATTATAAAAGATTCTCCACATATCCAACAGGTGTCTATATGATAGTGAATCATGTAACTGATTGTTAGGAAAATGCAAGTTAAATCACAGTCTCAAAACACACCCAAACACATAATTACAAGGAGAGTAGCAAGTGCTACTGAAAGCAGAGCAGAGCTTATATTTCCATTATTTGTGGTATTCTATATTAGTAAAGCCTTTTGAACAACTGGTTGGTAGTAAATATTAAGCTAAACACTTTTATATATTATATTATCCAGCAATCAGATTTCTGAGGTATATCACCCAATAAGCCTGCATAGAATGTATGTGTCTTCACCAAATGACATAAAAATAATCGTGACAGTACTATTTTTTTTTTGTGTTACCCCAAAGTTTGTAGGATCAAATGGACAATCTCAATAACATTTACTCATAAAATGGATATATAGTCTGTAATTTATTCCTATCAGGGACCATAGATACAGCAAAAGGAATGAATGGACTTCTCTTACAGGCAAACACATGAATGAGGACAAAAGTTGAAAAACTGAAGTCAGACAGAGTGTAACTTATAGAAAGTTTAGAGTGGGCAAAATTGCTCTGTGATGTTTTATATCTGGATAGTAGTTATATTAGTCAGATAGCAGTTCCTAGAAGAATGGTGATAAGGCTTGGAACACTGACAAGAAATTTGGTGCTGTTTACACTTTGATGAAGTGGGGGAGGTGAGCTACCACTGCAGGAGAGATGACACCTAACTCCGAGATGACAACCCAAAGGCATCTACAAAACCATGAACCTGGGTGTGAAATGGGGTGCTGGGGAAGAATGTCATAAGCCAGAGAGCAGATGATCCCAGTGCCAAAAAAGTAGCCTAGAGCCAGGTGTCAGTCACCTGCCCACCCACTGTTGGTCAGAGGTGTCTGGAGATGCCTAAAATAATACAGGGTAATGTTATCGATCTTGATTGTCCACCAAAGCTTGATGGTAATTCCTATTGCTGAAGACACCACACAGTTGGTCATAGGATTTGGAAAAGTCAAGTTAGTACAGGCTGAAAAGCTTCCTTCTCATAGTACTGGAAGGTGCTATGTTGGTTGCTGGGGTTGGAAGAGTGAACAGTCTAATCCAACTGTGAACCCTGTGAACTGTAATAGGGACCAGTATGGCAAGACAGGTGCATGGATAGAATAGTGGCACATAGGTTATGTGAGTAATCTCTTTGTTTTTCTTTATTGTATTTAAAGCCTGCTTCACAGGAGGAAATGCATGCCTTGTGCTTTAGGTCTGGCCAAGAAACCATGTTTGGGAAGCTCACAGACTTTAGGGGTGAACCTACTCTTATTCTGCTGAATGGACAGCACATCAAACTGTCCTCTAAATTCCTGTCTATATACCCATAGAAATGAAGCTCTCAAACTGTATCAGACAGGCTTCTTTATGTAATTGGTGGCCGTTAATGAAAAAATTCCCAACAGGTCAAAGTGCAGAGAGTAAGTGACTGTGGAGTGCTCAGCCACAGAGAGGATGTCTATCTCTCCCCCTCAATGCTTGGGGACTATGGTAGAAGATGAAGCAGAAATATCATAAGAGTCAGAGATTAGAGAGGACTAGAGCAAAACAATGTCTTCTGGAGATGACAGGCCCACTGCACCCATGAACTCCCAGCAGCAGTGTTTATTTGCCCAAGATGTAGCCAGTCAACATTCTACCATGCAGTGGGAAGGAGTTTATGAGCCCCCTCCCTCCATAACTGAGCGAAGGGCAGTTGTCAGCTTCTGAGGAAGAAAGAGTCCATTTTCTTTAAGGATGTTGTTCTTGGCTTGTCAATCACACTCCAGTGAGTGGTCACACACCCAGAAGTGTATGGACAGCACAAATTTGAGTGCATGGGTTGTTATTTTTAAAGAAGAGAGGAGACATGATGTTATAGGAGTAGGGAGGGAGGGGTAAACCTGCAAGGAAGAAAGGGAAAGAGTTGTGGGTGGGTCTGATGAAAATATAGTGTATGAAATTAACAAAAAATCAGTAAAAATACTTATTACAAAAATCAGATGGTGACCCTTCTAATTGTGGTGAGACAATCAAAGAACATTGGGAGTCCTTTAAATACAGACTTCATTTTCTAAATCCAATTCCTCTAGAATTTTTGAAAATTCCATCTTATTCTCTAAAATACAAATGAAATAAGGTGGTTTTTAACATGAGTGACCAACCACTTATGTTACCTCCCAGAATTCTTTTTTAAAAGATTTGTTTAGCTTATCTTATGTGTATGACTACTTGTCTGTAAGCACCACGTGTGTGCAGGTGCTTGTGGAGACCAAAAGAGGGCATTGGATCCCCTGGAGCTGGTGTTAGAGGTGGTTGTGAGCCTCCTAATATGAATCTGGGAACAGCTTGGATCCTCTTCAAGAGCAGCAAGTGCTCTTAACTGCTGAGCCATCTCTGCAGCCACAACTTTTACAATTCTCAATTCTAGTGTTTTCTAGGTACATGACAATGCCCCTACATATTCTGGTTCCTTCCCATGGATACTACGCCTTGATTCTCACTGAAGGACCCCTGTCACCCATCCTCATACTAGTCCTGAAACCCAGTCTCTGTGGTCTTGTCCTAATGTGCCTCCTCACTTCCAGGGCTCTACTGCCATCCCTGCTCTGAAGACCAAGAGGATCAGGTTATGTTAGTCCTACTACATTTATTCAAGAGCTCATTTTTTTTTCTTATTAAGTTTTGAAATATCACCCCAGCCATAAAACCAGAGCTAAAACACAGTCACACACTGTCCTCAGACAGAAGCCAGAATTCTCTGTAGGTCCAGCTACTTCACATCTGTTCTCAGTGACCCAGACAGATTCCAAAACCTTCTAAAAAGAAGGCAGTCAAGAATCAGAAGAAAGTATATGCACACAGATGTTTATTTCAACACTTCCTATAAGGCAAAACAAGAAGAAGGAAGAGGAGTGAATAATCCCATACTTAACATATAAACAACTGATTAAATATATGTGCAGTATGCTATGCACTACTTAAAAAATATATGAAATATGTTCACTAGATTTGTAAATGTATATGTTAAAGATCTAAGTGATAGTATACTCAGATTAGTATATAGTATATTAGAGTCTGCTGTGATGTATGTGAAAATAAATGAACTAACCATGGCTGCAGACAAATTGTTTTGATTTTCCTTTTTGTAAGATCCTGTTTTCTGTCACATTCTAGAAACACCCTGTGTTTCTTTTCTGTAGAAGAATGTAATTAAATGTTTCATGTAAAACTGAAACATTAATAATAACAGAGAGAAATGAGAATGTTTCTGTTGTGAGACTGGGTGTCTTCCCAAATCCTCATTTAAATGTTCCCTACCATTAAAGGGACCTGGAAAACAGAAAACAAAATAAATGTCATTCTCTCTTTATTTTGGTATCATAGGCAAGGACCAGGAAGTACCCATGTGTTCCCTGAATTCACCACACAAGGGCTCATATATACATGTATATGATATTTTTCCATGCTAGGACTCATGGTGATTCAAATATGTTACCCAACTTCTGATGGTATTAACCATTTAAAATATTCCTTCTAGCTGGGTGGTGGTGGCGCATGCCTTTAATCCCAGCACTCTGGAGGCAAAGGCAGGCGGATCTCTGTGAGTTCGAGGCCAGCCTGGGCTACAAAGTGAGTTCCAGGAAAGGCGCAAAACTACACAGAGAAACCCTGTCTCAAAAAATCAAAAATAAATAAATAAATAAATAAATAAATAAATAAATAAATAAATAAAATATTCCTTCTAGAATCAAATTTGACGGGTACTCTGACCACCCTATAGACACTGAAGTTTGGTTGTAAGACAGGCAGTGATGACCCACAATCTGTTCAGTGTGGTAAGGCTGGCTTTCTACAGGAAGTCCTCACCAGAAAGCAGACCCAGCAGCTTCCGTTATCTCCATCAGCTCACTCCAGGCGCAAATTCTTCTGACCGTCCATTCTGAACAGCATCCACAGTGTTGACTCTGGTTACTGATGACAGACATGGCTGGCAGGACCAGGACTCCTGATGATGATGAAGTCTAGTTCTTCCATACCTTTGCATCTGTTCTAAGTAACCAACATGCTTGCATGGTTCACTAACTTGGGGGAGCAATGATTTGACATCCGTCATTCAGCACAAGGTGTGTATGTCAGCCAGAGTCATGAATACTAAAGAGGAAATAACCTTAGTTTGTTTGGAGCTTCTTTAGAGAAGAGAAGTAATTATAAGAAAATTAAAATAAACTATAAAGGAAGAGAAATCTTGAGGGCAGGAAATATTTTAGACCGTGGAACTGAAGTTGATGTGGAAACATTTTTTCCTACTTTGTCTCATTTCCTAAAATTCACAAATGTCTTTTTAACAACGAGTTATCAGTAAATTGTGAAATATATTCTTTTAAAGCTATACCTGTGGTCCTTGTCATAGAGTCACTCATGTAAATAATCAGTTACTGTCCTGCTGAGTTATTGAACAGGAAAGCTATTTTACTGTCAACAGTGATTAAATGCTGGACCCTTCCAGGAGCTCTGGTTGTTAGAAGATGTCAGGTGACTGGCAATGCTTAGAACACTCTGTTGACAATTGGTTTGCTATTAGTAATCAGAAACTATGAGAGAAGAGCAATGTCTATTAAACACTCATCCAGGTGCCTTCAGCGTCCACGTTTAGGGTCCGGTGTTCGCTCTGCAGCACTGCAGGAATCCATCGGCCTCGTCCTAGAGGCTGGAGTGAGAGTGCAAGGAGGCAGAGCAGAGTGCTCAACACGACACAGCTGCGGACTGTACGAGCAGAACCTCACAGATGTGTTTCAGCTCGGGGTCCAGGTACTCTACATCCCACATTGGAGAATGCCTGTGGCATGCTTAGAGACATCTAACATCCTCACCAAGATGGACTGTTTTCCTTTCTTCTACTAATCCAGGGTTCAAAGAACTACATAGAATGGCTTGTCTTATTTTGCAACAAAGAAAGATTCATTAGTTTAACATGAGCACCTAAAACTCAAAAGTTACTATACATCTCTCTCTCTCTCTCTCTCTCTCTCTCTCTCTCTCTCTCTCTCTCTCTCTCTCTCTCTCTCTTTTTGTGTGTGTGTGTGTGGTGTGTGTGTGTATGTGTGTGTGTGTGTGTGTGTGTGTGTGTGTGTGTGTGTTTATTGACTTCACTCTGAAAAAAATGTATTCCCTCCTTGTTCAAAACTGGGAAAGAAAATAAAAGAAAAGACATCATGACATAGTCATATTTTCAACTGAAGTTATGTGAGCACACATTTTCTGGCTTAAAGCCAATAACTGAAAATTAGTTGCCATTTTATGGCTTTCATTATCAGTAAGCTACTAAAATATTTCCTGAGTAACTGGGCATTTCCTCTCTCACTGAGTTACTACAAATAGTCCAATCTGATGAGCAAAGTATCTAAAAGAAAGACAGGAATGTGATGGTATAAGGTGAAAACTCATGGACCCACGTTGATGGTAGTTGAAATTTAACAGACAAGCAATGTCAAAGCATGATTGGTCTCATCACACCAGCCAGCATATTCTATGAATGGCAGAAATACATCTGTCTTGATTTATAAACACACAAAACTATTTTCAAATAAAATTATCTACCCTTTTCCCCCTCCCCCATCCTGTTCCATTCTCTCCTTACTTTCTTTGGACAGTCCATAGCTCAGGCTAGTCTCCAACTGTGTTCCTCCTGTCCCTGCATCCCTTAGTGCTGTGTATCACCAAGCCTAGTGTGAATGAAATGAGATCCCACATGCATAGTGCCCTTTGGTGCCCTGTAGTGGGTATGTTCTATTGATGCTGCTGCTACAGTGAGAACACAATCTCTCACCTCTTCCCTTTCTGAAAGGTTCATTCCAGTCTGTACTGATGAGCACATGATCATCATCCCAGGTATTTCCAAAGTTAACCTGGACTATTGGTATCTGAAATGCAAAGTGAGAACCTCGAGATTGTCTCCTGCCAAACATCAGAGCACTTGTACACACCCTGGGTGGCATCTATGCTGTTTATTAAATAGCTTCAATTTAGCAGGCAATGAGATGGAAAACTGGCTTCCCTACTGAAATGCCATCAAAACAGAAACTATTCAGAACAGGAAAGGAGGTGTCAGGGCTTCTGAAGGAAGTTTTCACATGATGCTCAGCCGGAAATCCCCACTTGCCCTGGTCTATGCACAATCCTCGAAGTATCAGTGAAGACTGCCGTGCCAAGAAGGTGGGTGGAAGGAAGTGGTTTTGAAGCACCTGTCATGTTCTTTCAAATAACGAAAACCAGAATCCGTGGCCCACCGGTTTCTTCTGATTTTTACCTTAATGGCAACACACAGTATTTCTCATCACAGATTTTGGTCAAACCCCACAAATGTCCTAAAGTTCACTAAGTGACATCTTCTGATGCTCCTCAGCCTATTGCTCATCTGCTCAAGTCTCCTCACACTTGGGCCAGCTCATGTTCACTATTCTCAGCATGGCACCAGTTCTGAGGGCTCATGAGTACATATCTGCGGGTCAATAGATATCTAAATCAGAGACAGATTCTCAAATCTATGCCTCTCCCTTTCTGTACAAAATGGGGCATTGGAGGCTGAGGTAGATTTTTTACTGCTGTTTGGCACTCTGGCTATTAAATGGAGGGCCTTATGCAGGTTAGGCTCACCACCACTGAGCTACATTCACAGGTAACGTGGATTTTGCCATAATGCTTTTGTAAACCATCCCTTTAGCAGTAAATGTGGTGGCTTTAGGTAAAAAATGGATGAGTCCCTCTAAGATCATTGTCCCCAGACATCCAGGACACTGTGATCAATAATGCCTAGAGTTAAAGTTAGAGTAAAGCAAAGAATGCCTTTCTTTATCACGATACTGGAAAGAGATACTGGAGAAGGCTCTACAGACTGTGTTTATTATGTTTAGTCAGGCAAAACATGCACATGAAAATTAACAGAATGGTGTTCAGCAGTCAGCTGTCATCTCAGAAGAAGGTGGACTTGGGTCTACAATAGATCTGATTGGATAGCACATCCTCTATTAATACAATCCAATCCACCAAAATAATATAGTAGTTTTAAAAACAAGTGTGATTGTCTGCAAGCATTCAACAGTGATAGACTTACTTTCTGACTTGCTTATAAAAACAAGTTCAGAAAAGCTCCGTAGTGAAGCTTCCATATTGAAAAACTTAAGTGAGAAACATTATCCATTATGAATGAATACCATTCACAAGATTTTATTAGTCCTTATTTTCTTCAACATGGTAATATATACTTCCCTGGAATTTTCAGTGAGTGTATGAGGTCTCAGCTCTGGTGCTGATTCTTTGTTATTCACTGTAGATGATTGTGAGAGACAGCATTGACCATAAATAAAACATTAGGGATCATGCAATGAAGTTGCTAGGCATTGCTCTTAGAAATACAACCCCCAATATGAAGATAACGCAGCATAAAAGAAACAGAACCAGCCGGGCGGTGGTGGCGCATGCCTTTAATCCCAGCACTCGGGAGGCAGAGACAGGCGGATCTCTGTGAGTTCGAGGCCAGCCTGGGCTACCAAGTGAGTTCCAGGAAAGACGCAAAGCTACACAGAGAAACCCTGTCTCGAAAAACCAAAAAAAAAAAAATTAAATAAATAAAAATAAAAAAAGAAAAAAGAAAAAAGAAACAGAACCGCCGGGCAGTGGTGGCACATGCCTTTAATCCCAGCACTCGGGAGGCAGAGGCAGGCGGATCTTTGTGAGTTCAAGGCCAGCCTGGTCTACAGAGTGAGATCCAGGAAAGGCACAAAGCTACACAGAGACAAAGCTGTCTCAAAAAAAAAAAAAACAAACAAAAAAAAAGAAACAGAACCACAAGACAAGTGACACAACCTGCCACCAACAGCAGAACACAGGGACATGGGCTGTGAGGTAATTAATGACACCACATTTCACAGGCAAGGCTCTGGGTGTGATATCTAGCACCACAAAATAACAAGCAAAGACTCTTGTGAAACTTTCTCCAGGTTAATAATGTTTCTGCCTAACAGGAAGCAGTGAATGGATTGAAGTAAGATCTTTTTTTGTCTTAACTGAAAAAAACAAACAAACAAACAAACATAAGAATTATCCATATAAGCATATACCATGCACTGGGCCTTGGAAAAACAACCAACAAATAAAAAAAAAATCATGAATTAAGCATGGATGTGTAAAAACATTTATTTGTGCTCATGGTTATACTATTTCAATTTCCTCTTATAAAACCAAAGTGAAGGCAACTAACTTCATTGACCTCGTAATACAGTCATTCAATTTTTCCTCAACACTGTGGCTGGAACAATGCTTCCATGGGGGAGCAAGATGGCCTTCCTGTGCTTCACAGGAAACCCCAGCTGACCTGTATGCTTCTCTGATATCCTCCATCCTCTGAAAAGACTTTGTTTTCACTATTTCAATTGCTATTTTAATATAATATTGTATATCTTAGATCTGGGACGTGCTTTCCAGGAGAGAACTCAACTCAACCAATTTTTATGGAAACCTGCTCAATCAGAGTCACTGTTCACAGCCCTGGAGCAGATTCAGAACACAAGTCTGCCCATGCTAAGATCAAATTTCTTCTCAAGTCATCTGTTGGGGACTAGAGTCCCAGGGCACTGGATTCACAGAGCACAGTGAACTTTCCTTTCTTTGTAAAGCAGACATTCTTCAACCATTAGGAGTTCCTCTCAGAGCACATACACCTTCCTGTGACATTATTATCTATATGACAAGAAGGAAATTTAGTCCTTTCTTCAGATTTTAAAACCAAATATTGCACAAACCACACCAGAGAAAAGCCTTAATAACAAGTTAGGGACTCAGGTATAGTCACCAGAGACTAAAAGACAACATTAAACTCCTTAAGATGAATTATCCCCAAGACAATGTGAACACAAAAAGAAGAGACTAGACAATACCCACCGAAGTGGGGGAAATGGGACAGGTGGTCTAACCTCTACACAGTCCTTTTCTCACTCCTTAAAACAGGGCCAGGAGACCCCTGCAAAATTTGAAGAAACCCAGTGCTTCTGTAATGCAGTCCAAAGGGTCCACAGCCTGAATTACAAATGAGTGGATCCCAGTGCAGTCTGGTACCTGACATAGATGCCCTTCTAGTAAGGTGCTATTAGAAATACTGTTTCCTCTTGAAAGATCTGGAACAAACTTCAGCAAGCAATAACACCTCAGTGACAGGAGCTGCATTTACAGAAATTAGCTTTCCTTTCCATCAAAGCATCATCAGAAAGCATGTTAATATGTCTTTGAAGATATAAATTAAAATAATTAGCTAAGCCTGGCAAAAGTCTTTACAGAAGTGCTGGAGGAAATAAAGTATTTCCTTAATATTATTTTTAAAAGTATTAATTCCAATCTAATGCTTTCATTAAAATTAATACTACAATAAGTTAGGAATAGATAAAAGTGTCTCTTTCCACTATCATTATTTACCAGTATCTTAGAAATATCTTTTAATCAGGTAAGGTAAAAGGAAAGTTACAAATATTCAAAATAAGATAGTGCCATTATTTGCATATTATTTGATTATCTGGCTAGATAAACAAGAATAGCAACTTTTGTTAGCACAACACTACCTAAACAGATTTTATGTATTCTAGTAATCCATAGTATTTTAATAATCAATATATAATATAATACATGATATAATACAGTAAAATAATTTGACAACATTGATTCAAAATATGAAAAACTGAATTTGCCAACAACTGTGAGGATTATAAAAAAGCACTAATGTTCTACTAAATAATATAAGACTTGACTAAACTGATTTGCTAACACTGAACGGGAGAAATTTTTAAAAACTAGAGCAGATGGAATGTTAATTGATTTTGTACAAATAAATCTTCTATATGGCAGAAGAAATGCTGGCTAAAGGGAAAGCAAACAAGCTTAGCAGCTGCCAACACTCAACTAAACTGTAGAAAGGCCTTACCACACAGTAAATGAACCAGACAATACCCACAAACAGCCAGTGTGTGCATGCTTGAACAATGGGTTGCTGGAGCTGTGGGGAATGCAGAGTTATACATGCCCATCTACTGGTGTGAAATAGATCGGCCTAGCTTGTGGGGAGCCACTTTGTTAATATATGATGAAATTGAAATATATGTCTCCTTTAAGTTAGAGATTAAGCTTCTGGAATTTGTCCTGAGGAAAATACCCACACATATTCACAAAGTGTACATGTAAGGACATTTCTTCTTGGTTAGTTTGAAAAGAGTAACACAACACTAAAAATAAACGTCTATCATAATGAGAATAATTGAGTCATGTATGCACAATGAAATCAATTGCTAGCACATGTTAAACACAATGGTCATATGTTAAACATACTGATCTGGAAAGATGTGTATAGTAAGAGTAAGGAGTAAAAAATAGCTAAAGAGCACAGAAAAATAAAAATCAAGTTATGTAAAACTTTGGAAGGAGATAATTTTCAAATAGATACAACTCCTTCATGTATAAGCTTGTAACCGAACTTCTCACAGCCAAACTGTGGGTCAAAGTCTTTTTTCATATATTTTCCAATATTTTCTGAAATTTCTACAATGAGTACATATATACATGTGTATGTTTCAACACGAAACAAGAATGAAGGTTAAAACATCTCTCCTTGTATCAGAGAAATTCTAAGATGAGATGATGTGAAAAATACTCAACATAAAGAAAAGTCTGCCCAGCAACTCAAATGTTCATAATTATGTTGCTAGGTCTGGAACAACTGAAACTCCTTCCTAGACAGGGATCTTTCTAGGTGGGGATCCATGCTGCTTAATTTGAAAATGATGGCGACAATAAGGATCACCTTGTCTAGAGCCCAGGTGTTCTGCCCAACAGCTATGAGCACCTCTCCTTGGGTAGCTAGAGCTGAAAAGGGATCACTTTGGAAACACAGTGCTTGCTTTCCTCCTTGAAAAGCCAGATTTTTGGGCAGGCAGTACAAACTAGTGCAGCCACTTTGGAGATCTGACAATGTATTTTAAAGCTAAATAGTAATATGCCCAGAGAGCACTGTCCCCATCTCCACCACCTCTGCTCCTGGATTACCTGATGGAAATGAGTACTTGCATATATGAGGAAGTCAGCACAATGGTGTATGGAAGTTTATAACAATCAAGACAGTAGACAACCCAAATGTCCATTAAAAGAGAATTGTGGAATACTGCACATTAATTAATAGAAAGGACCAAACTATACAAAAATCATATCAGAGATGTAAGTTTGAGTGAAAGACACCAGTCATGAAAACACCACTAAGTGATTTTATTTGTATTAAACATGAAGACATACTAAAAGTCAGAATCAAAATTGGTTTAGGGATGGAGCAATAGCCTCAGGTGGCATTCTAAACACTTCATAATGATTTGAGTGAAGTTATATGGATACACACATATGCAAAACTTGGCTGAGACTCATGCATAGATTTTTGCACTTTACTTTTTCCTTAATTGTGAAGTTATTTTAAAAGTAACTAAAAATAAAAAGCCAGTCCTTCCAGGAAGAAAAGAATGAGGTCAACCCAGCAAGCTGAAGTGGCTCTGTGGTGAGGGCTGAACACACAGTGCACTCCCAGGCAATGAGAAGATGTCCACGTCACCTGAGCACACTTAATTATTACAACTGCCCAGCAGTCATTTATAGAAATGGTTCATAAATATTTAAAAACACTCTCTGGGAACACTTCCAAAGAGCATTTAACACATTCCAGTTGATGTACAAGGGTGTGACATCTCCAAGACCATGATCTTGACATTGAACTAATTGAAAAGTCCTGTGCAGATGAATCTTAACAAGAAATCTGTCATTTCCTTTGCCTTCCTTTGCATTGCATTCCTTTATTTTAGACACATCATTTCCATTCTGCTAAAATTAGTCACTTGGCATGGAGCTCCTACCCAGTGCTCCTCAATCTGTCTGCCATCCTCATGGCTCTGACCTCCTCCACCTGGGGATCTTCAGCATTGTTTCTACTGCTAGAACTGTCTCGAGCTTCATCTATGAGGGAGAAGAAAGGACAATGTGCAACATCTCAGGATAAGAATGTTGTTGTATGTTGTGGGGAGGGGGAACAGGGCATGGGTTACCCAAAACTAAGAAACTAAAAAAAAGGTTGTAATATAATTCTCTCTCCTTCTCTCCCCTCAACCAAAGTAAAAGGAGTTTAAACAGAGGTAACCTGCCTGAAGTTATTAGATAAAAACCTCAGTTCCATATGTGGAACACCTCCCTTTCATTTACTGTTTGAGAATGCTCCAGAGATACCTGAAACCACAGACAACAAAAGCTCCTGCTTTACTCTTGGTTACCTACCACTGTTAGATTGTAAGACACCAACTCCTGAAGTTATGATTCTTTGGTGGGAGGATACAGAAATTTAGCCGGAACTGGCCTGGAAATTTCTTCTGCACTAGGTAGCTTTCATACTTCTGGAAAGTGCCACGTAGGTCATTATGGAAGAAATTTATCCATAAACTTACTGCATAGTCATATGACTATATGCTATAATACTAACCTGCCAGGCAACCTACTGGTAAAATAATAGTACGGTTACTATGGAGATAACCAAATGCTCTATCTTTGCATTTGAGTCCTGATCCACAGGAGAGAATTCATGCCTGTTACTGAAAACCTTGTCAAAATCCAATGTCTTGGGAGGTCATAGATCCAGAGAACCTACTACTATGCCTGTGTTACATGGACATGTTGTCAAGTTGACTTCTGAATATTTATATTTATACCCCTAGATTTTTGCACTCTCAACCTTGGTCAAAGAACTGTTTGCAGTAGTCAATAGTCAATATAGAGACTCTTAACTGGTTCAAGTGCCTAGAATGAGTGATTATGGAGTGTTGTGAACTGCTCTCTTCTGGACATGACATAACCATTGTCCTGAACTCATGACAGCTATGGTTATTTGCACAATACCAAGGTCAATCCATTCAAAACTCCAGCACAAATGTAGCTGAGACACTTGGCAATTTAAGGCTACATGACAAAAGAGATCATTTTCTTCTGGGATGTGGCTTCTGGTAGGTTGTTCATGTTCTGGTGGATGACCTCACATCCAAAACACATGAGGGCAGCTCTGATTGAACTCAGTGAGGCTTAAATAAAAAATAAGAAAGATGATATCATTGTAGAAGGAGAAAGTGTTGCAGAAATCCCAGGGTAATGGGAGGTGGTAAATATGATCAATGGTAAATATACTGAGAAAGAAACTGGGAAAAAAAAACAAAATAAAATATAACATTCATAGTAACTTAACCCAAGCCCTAAGAATACACCCTGCCAAGGAAGTAAAAGACCTCTGTAGCAAAAACTGCATATAGAAAAATTAGGCTACAGTAAGTTTATCTTTCTGTCTAGGTTTCTTTCTTTCTCTCTTAATTTCTATCTATTAAATTTGGAAAAAATATAGGGCTTAGGTATAGAAATATACCTAAGGAAGAAACTTAGGGTAAGAGTAGAATTTCCCTAGTGCCAGACCTGATGCACAAAAAACAGTGTCCAGGAACAAGCAGCCACTGCTGACTTAGCAGTCTGAGAAAGAGGAGCCAAAATGGGGCAGGGAAATAGTAAGCAGATGTTTGTATATTCACTTGCAGAAAGTTTGAAAACTATGGGAGTTAAGGTAGAACTACAAGCACAGACAGAGGTTTTTGGAATTCACAGAGAAACTGTGTCCTTGGTTCTCCAATTATAGAACTCTGGACACAGACTCCTGGGAGAGAATCAGAGTCAAAATGCAAACATATTATAAGGAACATGGGCTGAAAAAAATTCCAGTGGAAGCTTTTGGCTTGTGGGCATTAATTCAGGACAGCTTAGATTTTTCCCGAAGTGGACATGAGTAAACAAAATCCTCCTGCTGCTGTATGAGAATTTAACCAGGATCAGTTCCCTCTTGGTGATGAATCCTTGGGATGAGACAAGGGAGGAACTAAAGGGCTTGAAAAACTTATTAATTTCTCTATCTCAAAAACTGGAAAATCTTCAGGTCTCTCCTTCCCAGGTCTCTTTTCCTTCTGTAGGGATGGAAGTAGACTCACCTGGGGGGGTCATCTATCAGAATGGAAAGGTTGCCCATAATTCCCCTGGCACCAAAAAAACTCCTGGAACATGGCAAACCCTTACTGTTAGCACTGCATCTCCTCTTCAAGCCAGTATATTGGGAGGCAGCTAGCAGAGGGAAAGAGGTGCAAGTCTTTCAAATGTTCCCTGTAATTGAACAGCCAGACACGCAGGGTAATATAGTGCTGGTGAAATCACAGCTCAAGGCAGCTGGGTTTCCTTCCAGAGCCAGGGCTGCTTAAGAGCAGCTGCTGGTAGCAGCGGGAGGAACCTTGTGCTCCTGGGGCAAGAGGCAGTTGAGAGTGCTCAGGTCTCAGGACTAGGATTATAAAAGCCTGAACAGAGTAGCAGCTAAAGCCATGCAGTTTCTATTTGCTGGCTATAAGAAAGTCTCTTTTGAAAGGACTCTTCCCCAGCCAGCTAGCAGCTTTTCCCCTCAAGCAGCTTTTGCCTAGGGAAAGCTAACTGAAAGTGCCTCTGTAGCTGGGAGTGAGGTTTCAGCAACATTTGTTTCAACTTAGTTGAATTATTGCATTCAGGAGAACTTCAATGAATTTGGGTAAAGGGACACCCCCCACCCCTAGCCAGCAACCATCCTCATCTGCTGCTGGGTGTACTTCCACTGGGTCCAGAATGGCTGGGAAGGCCCAGCAGGGAAGGTGGTTGTGGGGGCAGCATTGTCCCAAGTGTTGCAGTCCCCTAGCAATGGCACTCACTGAATTCTGGGGTTGAGGGAGCTAGACACAAAGACTCTTGAGTCACTGACAAATTAGGCTCTGATTTCACACTTTCAGGGGAACTATAAGACTGTTATTAGAACTGACTTTACTGAACTTTTGCAAACTTCAGAAATGAAACAGTTTTGAGTTCACCTGCAGTTTTAACTGTGGTGACTCAAGATTTATGTACTCTCTGTCTTGTTGGAAGAAAATGTAAATAGTTCTGTTAAGAAATTTCTTTTAGATGATTGCTAAAGTTTGTAAAGTCGTCTTATAGAGAGTTGCTTTTGAATGTAAGAGTTGTAAATATGTATAGTAATATTCATACTAGAATTATGTAAATATGTTGATATTAATGAACCGTGGTTTGGTGAAGCTAAGGGAGTCTTTAAGTATGATGCAGTTGCATCAGGAGTTTTATTTGATGGATTTGCATCAAGAATTTATTGATTTAAAAAAAGGACTTGGCACAGCTAAGGCTGTTATAGACACCTTAGACCCATTCAAAAAGGACATTCCAACTTTATCATCCTCTACTCCTTTACTGGAGGGTGTGGCAGCCCTAGGGATTTCTGTGGTTGTTTCAACTACTTGCAGGCTCTTAGAAAGGGCCTGAGTCAGAGCTGAGTTAAGCTCTGTACTTCTCCCTGCCAAAGGCTGGTAGTCAGGGATGGGCGACATTCTTGCTAGCTTTCAACCTAAGACAGAGTATGCTTGATGGAAAGTATATCTCAAGGAGAGGTAAGTTTGACAAGGGAAGAAGAATGATCTAAGGCAGGCACAGTCTATCTGAGGTGTCTGAAGGGCCCTTTAATATATTAAGATGGGGGATCTGGAGCTATTTCCTAGTGAGATCTGAGCTTGCTTTACCCAGCAAGGCTTCACAAGGCGATGATTTGACCATGGACATGGTTACCAGGTGTTTGGAAGGGTCTGCACTTGGCTGTGCAGTATTCTTTGATCTATCAAAGGGGAGGCCTTTTGCCCCACCCCTTGGTATTATTATAAAAAGCCCTTTTGAGAGACAGAAGGGGCCATTGGATTTTGATCCAGGTCCTCCTGAAGCTATCCTGTGTTTTTGTCTGTCTCCTCTCCACTATCTTTCTATCTAAAAGTTTCTTATTTCTCTCTCCTCCTCATAGGAACCCTTTAAAATATGGGAGTTGGCCTCCCACAGTAAAAGACTCTTATAACTTGGGAAATCAAACCACAAATTCCAAATGGAACTCCATGAAATTAAAAAGCTTCTACACAGAAAATGAAATAGAAATGTCAAGAGATAGCCATTAAAGGAAATAGATAAGATCTCATGGGTAAACTGGGGCGGGGGGATAGGGTAGGGGATGGGGAATGAGAATATGAGGGAACAGGATGACCAAGTTGGGGGAGGGTCGGAGAGGGAGAGCAATGAGAGAGATATCTTGATAAAGGGAGCCATTACGGGGTTAGGGCGAAATCTGGTACTAGGGAAATTCCCAGGAATCCACAAGGATAAACCCAGTTAAGACTCCTAGCAATAGTGGAGAGGGTACCTGAACTGACCTTCCCCTGTATTCAGATTGGTAACTACCCTAATTGTCATCATAGAACCTTCATCCAGTGACTGATGGATGAAGCAGATGCAGAGATCCACAGCCAAGCACTAGGCTGAGCTCCTGGAGTCCAGTCAAAGAGAGGGAGGAGGGATTATATGAGCAAGGGGAGTCAAGAGTATGATGGGGAAACCCACAGAGACAGATGACCCAAGCTCAGGGGAGCTTGCAGACACTCGACTGACAACTGGGGAGCCTGCACGGGACCAAATGAGGCCCCCTGAATGTGGGTGACAGCTGTGTGGCTTGGTCTGTTTGTGGGACCCCTGGCAATGGGACAAAGACTTATCCCAGGTGTATGAACTGGCTATTTGGAGCCCATTCCCTATGGAGGGATACTTGCACAGCCTTGATGCAGGGGGAAGGGCTGGGTCCTGCCTCAACTTGATATACCAGTTTTGTTGACTCCCCATGGGAGGCATTACCCCCTCTGTGGAACAGATGGGGTTGGGGTAGGGGGGAGGTAGGCAGAAGAGTGGGAGGAGGGGAGGGAGGGGGAACTGTGGTTGGTATGCAAAATGAAAAATAAAAAAGAAAGAGATAGCCTTCAGAATGGGAAAAAAATTGTTGCTAGTTGCTCATGTGCCAGAGGAGTAATATGAAGATTATATAAAATACTTAATGTAAACACCACAAAATCCAACCCACTCAAGTAATAAAACTCAGAAGGTTATGAAAATAGGAGTGGGAGGTGATGGAAGGAAGAAAAATTCTAGAAAGTGAGGGGATAAGAAAGGGGGTGCGACAGGGAGGGGGAATGGATATGTTCAAAATACATTAGAAACATAAGAAATTGTAAGAGAATGAATACAAATATTTACAAAATATGCCAATGTTCTCAAAGCTTGAAGTTCAAACATCCAATCAACATGTGAAAAACAAATGTTTAACGTTCTTAACCATCAAGGAAATGCAAATTAAAACTACATTGACATTCCCTTTCACTCCACTCAGATGTAATCACTAAAATATAAATAATAAATGCTGGCCAAAGAGCTTAGTTACCTTCCTCAAGGCTGTGACACGATCCCTGATGAAAGCAACTTGGAGAACCAAGGGTTTCTCTTGGCTGCAATATGAGGCCCTGTCTGTCAAGTCAGGAAAGTCATAAATGCACAAGCTTGAGGCAAGTGGTCCTACTGCATCTGCAGTCGGGAAGCCGAGAACTGCATGTTTGTGTTTAGCTGGTTTCATCTCTCTTATGTAGGCTGGGACCAAGCCCAGAGAGTGATGCCACCCATTTTAGGATGTATATTCCCACCTCAGCTAACCTAATCAAGACAACTTCTCACAAATATTCCAAGTGGCCTGTCTCCTAGGTGATTCTAATCAGTATTAAGCATCACAGTGGGAATGTGAACTTAAGCAGTCTCTATAAAGACCAATATCATATAGAGGTTGTTAAACTAAAAATGAAACTACCAAACAACCCAGCTGTATTACGTCTAGGTATATACCTGAAGGACAGTGCTTCCTACACACCTATATAACAGCTCCATTATAGAATCAGCCTATATGTCCATGAATCAATGCATAGATTTTTTAAAAAGCCAATGTATAAACAATGGAATTTTATTAAGTCATAGGGAAGAATGAAATTGTGTCATTTTCAGTAAAATGGATATAATTGGGAAGCATGGAGTTAAGTTAAATAAGTCAGACTCATAAAGTAAAATATCAGATGTTTGCTCTTATGTGTGGGTTCCATATTTTATGTAGACACACACACACACACACACACACACACACACACACACTCACACCATGAAAATGGAAGTCAATCTGGGTCACTAAGGACTAGCAGGTATGGATGTTTTGTAGAATATTATTTTAAGGTGTGTTACTTTTGTTTCTGTTGCATTTGTTTAATTACATGTATCTGTGTTTCTGTGCTTGTGTAAAACACCTGATGTTCTAATAAAGATCTGAACAGCCAATAGTAAGGCAGAAGAAAGGATAGGCAGGGCTGGCAGGCAGAAAGAATAGATAGAAGGAGAAATCTGGGAGGAAAGAAGAAGAGCAAGAGATCAAGCAGAAGAAAAGAAGGGGCCAGCTACCCAGCCATACAGCAAACTACAGAGTTAAGTGTAAGATTTAGAGAAGTAAAGAGAGCAGGAAAAGCCCAGAGGCAAAAGGGTAGATGGTGATAATTAAAGAAAATCAGCTAGAAAGAAGCCAAGCTAAGGCCAGGCATTTATAAGTAAGAATAAGCCTCCATTTGTGCTTTATCTGGGAGCTGGGTGGTAGCTCCCTCCCCCCCAAAAAAAGTAAAAAACAACAAAACATGGGGAGGGAAGTAAAAAGGGAATTTTTGGTGGGTGGATCTGCTCAAAGCACATGACACACATGTATAAAAATGTGTCTGTGAAGTCTGTAACTACATACAATAAATTTACACCAACAATCCATTCTCAAATGGCCCCTGCTTTAGATCTTCCATTGTGTAACAATCAGTCCCCTCCTCTTTGGGCTTCTTGTAGTTCTCACCCTCGACTCTGCTTCCTCACATCCTTCCATCCCTTCTTCATAATTCTTTGCAAGTAGAATGTTGGATTTGGTTTTCACACCTCTCGTAGGCACTAGTCCCTCACCCTACACAACAAGCCAAGTAACCCAGCTGCTACAGAAGGCAAGAAGCCCCGATTCTAGAAATATTCAGACATCCAGGGTGTTTTCTCGCTCCAAAGAGAGTCTGAGTTGGAAGAGAATTGTCTTTCTGAAGGATATTTTGAATTAACTGAAAGTAACTCTTTCTTTCTGAAGCTCAGGTTTTCTCTTTGCATTCCTGAAGCAGCAACCTCACGTCTTTGTTCCCGTCCCTTCATCCAAGGTAGCAGACAACTGCAGAGCTCTGGTTACAGCTACAGAATTGCTCATTCAGAATCATTAATATTTTGCTAAATGGTTCCTGTTGTGGGAAATGTTCAGTGAAGACCCCATTCTGTTTCTTTCTCTAAAAAATTGCTCACCAAAGAGCTTCAATTGTAGTGCATGCTGTATTATAAAATATGGAGCCAGTCTATCCATGTTGCTAAAATACTATTTCAATTTCTTAATTAAACATTATGAAACAAAAATCCTTATATACTGTAATCATTTTCAAATATTCACTTTCCTGCCAATAGCTATAGTTTGTTAGGGTGTGGAGACAAAGCAAGTTGGCAAGATGACGAAAAACCTGTAATTGGCAGCACAGAACATTTTTCTGCTGCCAATTTCAGGGGCAGGTGCCTGGGATTTGATAAGATAGGAGAAGAAAATGTGTTGCTATGATTCAGAACTTTATTGAAAGCCACTTCCTGCTATTTTAATGTTCCAGTCCCAAGTCTATTCTGGTAAAGTTTTTCAGATAGAGTTGCTGTCTCAGTTGGGCCTCCAACATACTGCATCCTTCCAAACTGGGAGAAGCCATGTGATATGTAAACAGGTGTCAGGTCTAGACATCAATTCCTATGCAATAGAATGAAGCCATTTATGCTTTTATATAAGCTGTGTACTGTCTTGATGGTGGAGTTCACTGGGGATTGCGTTATTTAATATATTGGATTTTGTTGAGTTTCTTGAGTTGTCGTTAAGGATAGATAATTCTTCAGCTACTTTTTGAAAGGTGAGATGATTGGGATGTTTCCCACATATATCATCCCAGAACAGTGCTGAAGAACATTTCCCAGCCTCTGTTTACATTTGAGCTTATTCATTAGCATTAATTTCTATTATGACGAATATGAGGAAGCCATAAGCACTTTTCCTTGCATTGAGAAAGACAGATTTGGGGCTGGAGAGAGGGCTAAGTGGTTAGGAATGCTTGCTGCTTCTTGTGGCTGACTCAAGTTCGATTCCCAGAACCATTCAGGTGGTTCACAACCAGCTCTGGGGATTTGACACCCCCTCAGGACTCCAGGGTACTGAACTCATCTGTGCACATCTCCCCACAGAAAGACATATCATAGAAAGTAACACAAATCTTTAAAGAAATGCCAATCAAGGGCAGCTTCACCTCACATTCTTCCTGGCCTGTATCAAGGGTTCTGGCCTGAGCTGTCTCTCTTCATGGTGCTTATAGACTGGGTGGACTGTGCCAACAGAACAGACCTCTGCTTTTCCTGTAGCCATCCTGGCCTTCCCTGTCTATCTAGCCCACTTTAAAACAAAATTTTTCAAATCCACCCTTGTAGGAAAGCATCGCTACTGTAACAAATAAGAGCTGTTCAAAAGAGAAAGATGTCATTTTCAAAGGAGTCTATACTGAGTGATTGTCTTTGGTTTTAAATCAGTGTAATGGAATAAACAAAACATTGGACCAGAGATGATAAAATTGAAATTCCTCCTCAGGCCACACACTGGCATTATACCTCCTGGGGCCAGTCACTTCTCTCTGGATATCTTCTGTAAAATAGAAACTAGGAATAGAGGACAGCTGCTTTCCTCTAGTGTGAAATTGTAACAACACAAAGATTTATACTATGGGGCTACATGAGTCTTTGGCTAGCTCCCCCAAGCTACTCACTACCATGCTAATATGCTCCAGTAAAAATGAATGTGTAGCAGCCCCAAACACTGTGGGACTCATGCACAGATGTGTGCACACTTGTGTGACCAGGGGGTGGATCAATAGATGCCACTAAGACTTATATAGTGTGTAATTTTCAGGATCTTCACTACACACCCACCATGTTTGTCCCACAGAACCCAGTATATTTTGGATAGCTCAAAGAAACCACCAGCTAAAGGAATGCAGTTATGTGGCTTTGAGAATCTGCAGTAGAGAACTCCTCTAATTCTCATAGCCATAATTTTATCATTTCTTTCCAGGAAATAAGATCAGCAGAGCTCCCAGTACAGCACCATGCATTCTTACTATATGGGTAGCTGCAGTTCAGTTTATATTGGATCATAAGTCAGCATGTCCTCAGATGCATCAAAGCCTTCAGGAAGGTAAAAGGAAATAGGATCCACATCTAGAGAGGTTTTTTTTTTTTCAAATGTTTGTGGCCGTGCCCTTAGTCCCCCATGTTAAAGAAGAGTTTGCCATTTCTCCATGCCTGGGTTTGGTTCTACCAATCCATAGAGTTACACTAGTGAGAACCATGTCCTGGTGTATTAACTTGTCATCTGCAGCAGAGAAGAGCTTCTAAAACAAGACTCTTGTGAAGCTTTAGTTGTGCCTATAATTACTCCAACCTAGTCGAATCTAATTTTAATACCTCCACATAACATTGCAAGAAAGGAATTACATGTGCAAAGCAGCTTTTAATGAAGATGAAAAGAACCTGTACGCACTTGGCTCCTGGTGTTTCCCACCTCTCTTAATCAGAGAAGGCACATCAGCTTTTAAATGGCCTGTGATTAATACACATTTGTTCCAGGGCCACAGAGACTAAAATAAGATGAACACACATTAACAGACTGAGGACAGTAACAGAAGGAAGTAAGTGTCACTGGTTTAAAAGGCGCATTGTAAGTGATTTCAAAGGTAAGGAAATGCCATTGTTAAACCAGTGTGGGAGATCAAAGGCCAATTTTATGGAAGTAATTAAATATTCTCATCACCACATTTGTGGCTCCTTAGTTCATCAGAGAAAACTGGAAACTGGAGGGAAAAAAATGGGGTTGATGGGTAGAAGAAGGCTTGATTCTTAGGCCCTGTGGACTGAGTGGCTTAGTTTCAAGGCTATAACAAATATTGGATCACCTGGGTTTAAGTCCAGTGGGGAGACAGTTGAAACAGATGACATCAGAGTCAAATTTTCCTATGCTTACAGTATCTTAGCAGGAATGACAGGAGGTAAAACATAGTGGAAGCTTACAATATGCAAGGGCAAAGTTCCAGGAATTTAGTGTTTTGAACTTGACCACCATTCCATGAGGTGAGAAACATTCTGAGATCACATGATGTTTCATCAGATCTTCTGGTCCCCCTTATCATAGGGCTCTATGATCCTTTGATCCTTTGTGAATATGGCCTTGATATCTCTTGTCCAAGAAAAATATTTGTCTGCTTTCTCTTCCCAGCTGTCTCCTACTTGACTCTGAAGTGACTGGTTAGAACTTGGGTTTTATTAATCATTGTATCTTCACAGCTCCTAGACCACCACTCCCCTTCACCTATTTATAGAACATGGGAAATGAACGTTTAATTACTTCCATAATTAACAAAAAATGATGCATAGATTTTTTTTCTGTCAAAGAATATTTTGTGGTATGTTCTGAACATTTAGAGGTTCAAAGGGAGAAATTCTGGGTACTAAGGAGTTAAAATTTGATCTTAATGTATAAAAATTGTTATTGCATATATTATAAATAGAAATATAATTTAAAGCAAAAATATCAGAAGGTGAGCATCTATGGGCGGGGAAATGATGGTTGGTATTTACTGATTTTCTATTTAAAATAAGCATATAGAAGGGTAGCAAGTTTCAGCTGTTAAGAAAACACTGATTTGATAATAATCATGTTATTTTGACTGAAAACTTAATAAGGCTGAGAGCAATAAGAGAGGAAAAACCCTCTAAATTCTAACACATGTTTCATAGGAATCACTGGGGGGATTTCATCTGTCTTTTGGAAGAATCCCAGCTTCACTCATGAGAATCTAAGCACAATATAATCAGGCTTCCTGTTTTTCTCAGTTCTTTTATCCACAAAAGTTTAATTTATCAAGTTGTCCTCAAGATGAAGTGTGGGAGCATTAGAAAATTTGGTAATCCACTCAGTGAGTCTTGCTTAACCAAAGCAGGGGCCAAGGAAGGAAGCCTTTGTTGGAATGTCTGTTTTTAGCATCTTTCCCTGAAAGGCACTGAAAATTGGCACCATGGGCTGGATCAGCTCTAAATAAGTTTCCTTTAAACTCCTCATGCCAAGGTCCTGATTGATCAAACACTCTGTGCCCTTTCAACACTTTGTGACTATGGAAAAAACTTTTTGAACACATTTGAGCTGACACCTGCATGAATCTGCTTAAGGGTCCATGAAAACCAATGCAGCCAAATTTGGCAACAAGTTTGAAACCCATGGAAATGAGAGGAATGTTTTCTGTGTTAATGCTGTAGATAGGCATTTGCTGTCTGCATTTTAGATGCATGGCTGATGCCATGCTTAGTTACTTCGCACACGGCTGAACCAGTTTAACAGTCAGTTCAGTGACCAGGACAGGAAAAAGATAACCCAACATAGAGGTCTACTTTGATATAGGCACTTCTCTGTCTGATGAGACTAGCCAGTTCTACATACAGCCCATGCTAAAGCATGATTCACAGAAGAACTTGACCCTTTGTTCTTTTAAATCAACTTCCTATGCTTTATTTAATGTTTATATTACTTAATCACACTCCAATTTTATATATTTGTTCCACTTGTTTATAAATTATCAAAAATCTCTTTTGTGAAAGAGATGAGGAAGAGAACATCCTGTAATATGTTTTCTCTTCAACAGGAAGACACTCAACTGGAATTATCCAGAGATGCTTAAAATAATTGACTGATTCTATATGAATTAAGAAAGTAAGCACAAGGTTTTTAAGTTATTTTATTCTTTTTATAGACATAGTGAATGTTCACTGTATACAAAGTAGAGGATACAGAAAAGTTAATATATTATTATGAAAGCAATTCATCTTTATGTTACCTTGAAATTACCAATGTTAGCATGTGGTATAAACATTCTATTCCACCTATTTTGAAGATATGTAGATAGCCAGATAGACAGATAGATGATTGATAAAAGACAAATGCAAATGTAATAATTTTATAGTAAGGCTGGGCGTTGGTGGCGCACACCTTTAATCCCAGCACTCGGGAGGCAGAGGCAGGCGGATCTCTGTGAGTTCGAGGCCAGCCTGGGCTACCAAGTGAGTTCCAGGAAGGGCGCAAAGCTACACAGAGAAACCCTGTCTCGAAAAACCAAAAAAAAAAAAAAAAATTTTATAGTAATATAATCTTTCTATTTTGGAACATAGAAAGAATACATGTTTTAAATAATTTTATATTTATATTTTTAAAAGGCTAGTAATGGTATATATTAGTCTGCTTTCTGTTATTGCAATAAAAGCTTGAGATTATTATTATATGAAGAGAGAATGTCTGAACCTCACAGTCCACCATCAGGTAAGCCATTATTTGAATGCTCCTGATGGGTAGTGATGACCCATGGAGGTGGTGTGTAACTGAGCACATCTGTTTCACTCATGGTCAGGATCAAAGAGAAGAGAAGGTATACCACCACCCCTTTAAGAAGATTCCCTCAATTACCACAAATCCTTCAAGGAGCACCACACTGGAGACTATGGTAGTCTTTAACTCATTACATATGGTAGACACTTAGGACCTGTGGTGGTTTGAATAGTGCTTCCAAAGGGAGTGGCACTATTAAGAAGTGTGTCCTTGTTAGAGGAAGTGTGTCATTGTGAAGGTGGGCTTTGAGGTCTCCTATGTTCAAGTCATGCCCAATGAGACGGTTCACTTCCTGTTGCCTTGAGATTAAGATGTAGAATTCTCCAGCACCACATCTGCCTGCTCGCTGCCATCTTCCTGGCTGCCATGTTCTCTGCCATGATGATAGTGAACTAAACCTCTGAAAAGGTAAGCTGCCACCTCAATTAAATGTTTTCCTTTAAAAGAGTTGCCATGCAAGAGAGAGGAGGGATTGTATAAGTGAGAGATATTGAGACCATGATTGGAAAAAGCACAGGGACAAATAGCCAAACTAGTGGAAATGCATGAACTGTGAATCAATGGCTGAGGAGCCCCCATGGAACTGGACATGTGAGACAGTTGATTAGCTTGAACTGTTTGGGAGGCCACCAGGCAGTGGAGCCGGGACCTGTCCTTGGTGCATGGGCTGGCTTTTTGGAGCCGGGGGCCTATGCTGGGACACTTTGCTCAGCCTTGGTGTGGGGAGGAGGAGACTGGACCTGTCTAGGCTGAGTCTACCAGGCTGGGCTGACTCCCCAGGGGAGACCTTGCCTTGGAGGAGGTGGAAATGGAGGGTGGATTGGAGGGGAGGGCTGGGGGGTGGGAGGAGGGAGGACAGGGAATCCATGGCTGATATGTGAAATTAAGTTAGTTATAAAATAAAAATATTTTTTAAAGAGAAGAAAAGAAAAAAAAAAAGGAGTTACCATGAAGGAGACGCTGCCAGCCGCCTCTGCCATGAGAAGCAAGTTGATCATTGTTGATTAACTTAGATTCCTGAATACTTCAAAAACCACTACTGCCAGCTCTCATTGGACCAAGACTTGCTGGCCAACAGGGAAAACTCCTGCGGGAAGCCCCCCACCAAAACCCCCCCAATGGATCCTGCAATCTACAAGTTCCACACCCTGCCCCAATACCCAACTGCCTGTGACTCCAGTAACTTCCTGAGACATGGAAACCAAACTGCCAGCTCACATTGGACCAAGAGTAACTGCCTGAGACAGGGAATTCACTAGATCTCATTAGACCAAGAGTGGCTTTCTGAGACATAGAATCTACCAGCTCTCATTGGACCAAGAGAGGCTTCCTGAAACACAGAATCTGTCAGCTCTGACACAGACACAACAAGAACAGAGGACAGGCACCTCTTATATGTATTAGAGGAAGAGATGGGCAGATGTCCATGCAAAAGTACATACAACAACATAAAGAGCAATATGGCATCACCAGAACCTAGCCCTCCTCCAACAGCAAGACCTGAACATCACAATGTAGAAGAAGCAGAAGAAAGTGACCATAAAGATAGCTTCATGAAGATGCTAGAGGACTTTCAAGAAAAAAATGAAAAATTCCCTTAAAGAAATAGAGGAAAAGGCAAACAAAAATTGGAGGAAATCAATAAAGAAATTGAGAAAAAGACAAACAAAAAATTGGAAGAAATCAATAAAGAAATTGAGGAAAAGACAAATAAAAAATTGGAAGAAATCAATAAATCCCTTAAAGAAAGCCAAGAAAACCATGAAAAAGCAATTAAACATGTGAGGGAAACAGTTTAAGACCTGAAAACTGAAATAGAAACAATGAAGAAGACAAAAACAGAGGTAATGCTGGAATTAGAAAATCTGAGTAGATGAACAGGAAACACAGATGCAAGCATAACCAACAGAATTCAGGAGATGGAAGAGAGAATCTCTGGTGTAGAGGATACAATAGAGGAAATAGATTCATCAGTCACAGAAAATACCAAAGCCAAAAAAGTCATAACACAAAATGTCCAGGAAATCTGGGACACCATGAAAGACAAAACCTAAGAATAACAGGGATGGAGGGAGAAGAATACCAACCAAGGCACAGAAAATATATTCAACAAGATCATAGAAGAAAACTTTGCCAACTTAAAAAAGGAAATACCTATGAAGATACAAGAAGCTCATTTAACACCGAACACACTAGACCCCCCCCCCAAAAGTCTCCTTGACACATAATAATTAAACAACTAAACCTACAGAATAAAGAAAGAATATTAAGAGCAGCAAAGGAAAAAGGCCAAGTGACTTATAAAGGCAGACCCATCAGAATAACATCTGACTTCTCAATGGAGACATTGAAAGCCAGAAGGACCTGGACAGATGTAATACAGACACTAAGAGACCATGGATACCAGCCTAGACTAATATACCCAGCAAAACTTTCAATCATTATAGACAGAGTGAACAAGACATTCCAAGACAAAACCAGATTTAAACAATACCTATCCACAAATCCAGCCCTACAGAAAGCACAAGGAAGAAAATTCCAACCTAAGGAAGTCAGACACACCCAGGAAAACACAGGCAATAGATAACCCCACAGCAGTAAATCCCAAAGCAGAGAAATACACACACACACTACCACCAAAAGATAACAGGAATTAACAATCACTGGTCATTAATATCCCTTAATATCAATAGACTTAATTCATGTATAAAAAGACACAGGCCAACAGAATGGATATGAAAGCAGGACCCATCTATTTGCTGCATACAAGAAACACACCTCAACTTTAAATATAGACACTACCTCAGAGTAAAAGGCTGTGAAAAGTCTTTCCAATCAAATGGTCTTAAGAAGTAAGCTGGTGTAGCTATTCTAATATCCAAAAAAATAGACTTCAAACTAAAATCAATCAAAGGAGATCAAGAAGGACATTACATATTCATCACAGGAAAGATCCACCAAGATGAAGTTTCAATTCTGAACATTTATGCCCCAAACACAAGGGCAGCCACATATGTAAAAGAACCATTACTAAAGCTTAAATCACACATAAAACCCCACACATTAGTAGTGGGAGACTTCAACACCCCACTCTCACCACTGGACAGATTTGCCAGATTGAAACTTCAGAGAGAAATAAGGGGCTTAACTGATGTTATGACTCAAATAGACTTAACTGATATCTATAGAACATTCAACCTAACAAAAAAGAATATACCTTCTTCTCAGCACCCCATGGAACCTTCTTTAAAATCGACAACATGCTCGATCACAAAGCAAATCTCAACAGATACAAAAAAATTGGAATAACTTCCTGTATTCTATCAGATCACCATGGTTTAAAGTTAGATTTTAACAACAATAAAAATTACAGAGAGCCTACAATCTCATGGAAGCTGAATAATGCTCAAGTGAATCACCAAAGGGTCAAGGAAGAAATAAATAAAGAAATTAAAGACTTCCTAGATGAAAACAAACGTACTACATACCCAAACTTATGGGACACTATGAAATCAGTGCTAAGAAGAAAATTCATAGCACTAAATGCCCACATAAAGAAGTTGGAGAAATCTCACACTAGTGACTTAACAGCACACCTGAAAGCTCTAGAACAAGAAGAAGCAAAGTCATCCAGGAGGAATAGACACCAGGAAATAATCAAATTGAGAGCTGAAATCAATAAAATAGAAACAAAGAGAACAATACAAAGAATCGATGAAGAGTTGGTTCTTTGAGAAAATCAACAAGATAGATAAGCCCTTATCCAGACTAACCAAAAGGCAGAGGGAGAGAATCCAAATTAACTAAATCAGAAATGAAAAGGGAGACATAACAACTGACCATGAGGAAATCCAGAGAATCATCAGGTCATACTTCAAAAACTTGTACTCCACAAAATTGGAAAATCTAAAAGAAATGGATGATTTTCTGGATAGGTACCAAATACCTAAGTTAAATCAAGACCAGATAAACTGTTTAAATAGACCAATAACACCTAAGGAAATAAAAACAATCATTAAAAGTCTTCCAACCAAAAAAACCCAAGGACCAGATGATTTCAACTCAGAATTCTAACAGATCTTCAAAGAAGAGATAATACCAATACTCTTTAAATTGACCTACACAATAGAAACAGAAAGAATGTTACCAAACTCCTTTTATGAGGCTACAGTTACTCTGATTCCCAAGCCAAACAAAGATGAAACAAAAAAAGAGAATTGTAGACCAATCTCCCTCTTGAACAGTGATGCAAAAATACTCAATGAAATATTGGCAAACAGACTCCAAGAACACATCAAAAAATTATCCACCATGGTAAAGTAGGCTTTATCCCAGAGATGCAAGGTTGGTTCAACATGTGAAAGTCTGTCAATGTAATACAGCATATAAACAAACTAAAAGAAAAAAACCACATGATCATTTCATTAGATGCTGAAAAGGCCTTTGACAAAAAATTCAACACCCCTTCATGATAAAGGTCTTGGAGAGATCAGGAATACAGGGAACATACCTAAACATAATAAAGGCAATTTACAGCAAGCCAACAACTAACATCAAATTAAATGGAGAGAAAGTCAAAGTGAATCCACTAAAATCAGGAACAAGATAAGGCTGTCTATTCTCCCCATATTTATTCAATATAGTACTTGAAGTTCTAGCTAGAGCAATAAGACAACAAAGGGAGATCAAGGGGATACAAATTTGAAAGGAAGGAGTCAAACTTTCACCATTTGCAGATGACATGATAGTATATATAAGGGACCCAAAAATTCAACCAAGGAATTCCTACAGCTGATAAACACCTTCAGTAATGTGGCAGGATACAAGATTAACTAAAAAAATCAGTAGCCCTCCCATATACAAATGACAAATGGGCTGAGAAAGAAATCAGAGAAACATCACCCTTTACAATAGCCACAAATAATATAAAATACCTTGGGGTAACTCTAATTAAGCAAGTGAAGGACGTGTATGACAAAAACTTTAAGTCCCTGAAGAAAGAAATTGAAGAAGATATCAGAAAATAGAAAGATCTCCCATGCTCATGGATAGGTAGGATTAACAGAGTAAAAATGGCAATCTTACCAAAAGCAATCTACAGATTCAATGCAATCCCCATCAAAATCCCAACACAATTCTTCACAGACCTGGGAAGAACAATATTCAACTTCATATGGAAAAACAAAAAACCCAGGATAGCCAAAAGAATCCTGTACAATAAAACAACCTCTGGAGGTATCATGATCCCTGACTTCAAGCTCTACTAAAGAGCTACAGTAATAAAAACAGCTTGGTACTGGCATAAAAACTGACATGTGGACCAATGGAAACGAATTGAAGACCCTGACATTAATCCGCACATGTATGAATACCTAATTTTTGACAAAGAAGCCAAAACTGTACCATGGAAAAAAGAAAGCATCTTCAACAAATGGTGCTGGCATAACTGTATGTCAACATGTAGAAGATTGCAAATAGATCCATATCTGTCACTGTGCACAAAACTTAAGTCCAAGTGGATCAAAGACCTCAACATAAATCCAGTTACTCTGAACCTGATAGAAGAGAAAGTAGGAAGTAGTCTTGAATGCATTGGCACCAGAGATCACTTCCTAAATATAATGCCAGTAGCACAGACACTGAAAAGAACAATTAATAAATGGGACCTCTTGAAACTGAGAAGCTTTTGTAGGGCAAAGGACATGGTCAATAAGACAAAATGACAGCCTACAGAATGGGAAAAGATCTTCACCAACCCTACATCTGACAGAGGGCTAATATCCAGAATATATAAAGAACTCAAGAAACTAGACATCAAAATACCTAACAGTCCAATTAAAAAAATGGGCTATAGAGCTAAACAGAGAATTCTCAACAGAAGAAACTCAAATGGCTGAAAGATATTTAAGGAATTGCTCAAAATCCTTAGTCATCAGGGAAATGCAAATCAAAATGACTCTGAGATACCATCTTACACCCGTCAGAATGGCTGAGATCAAAAACACTAAAGACAGCTTATGTTGGAGAGGACATGCAGCAAGTGAGTTACTCCTACACTGTTGGTGGGAATGCAAACTTGTACAGCCACTTTGGAAATCAGTATGGCAGTTTCTCAGAAAATTGGGAATCAGTCTCCCTCAAGACCCAGCTATACCATTCTTGGGCATATACCCAAGGAAAGCTCAATCATACCACAAGGACACATACTCAACTATGTTCATAGCAGCATTATTTGTAATAGCCATAACCTGCAAGCAACCTGGATGTCCTTCAACTGAAGAACTGTTAAATAAAATGCGATACATATACAAAATGGAGTATTACTCATCAGAGAAAAACAATGACATCATGAGGTTTGCAGGCAAATGGATGGAACTAGAAAATATCATCCTGAGTGAGGTAACCCTGACTCAGAAAGACAAACATGGTATATACTCACTCATAAGTGGATATTAGATGTAAAGCAAAGGATAACCAGAGTGCAACCCACAGCCCCAGGGAGGCTAGCTAGTGAGGAGTACCCTAGATAAGACACAGGGATCACCCAGCAATGGAGAAATGCATGAGATCTGCATGAGCAAAACTGGGGGTGAGGGGGGTGTAATGGAGGGAACGGGTGGGGAGAAAGAGAGCTTACGGGAGTGGGAGGTTCAAGCTGAATCAGGAACAGAGTAGGAGAACAAGGAAAGAGATACCATGATAAATGAAGACACCATGGGAAAAGGGAGAAGCAGAGTGCTAGGGAGGTCTCCAGGAATCCATAAAGATAACTCCTCCATAGACTACTGGCAATGGTTGAGAGAGTGCCTGAGCAGACCTACTCTGGTGACTGGATGGCCAAACACCCTAACTGTCATGATAGAACCCTCATCCAGTAACTGATGGAAGCAGATGCAGAGATCCACAGCCAGGTCCCAGGTGGAGCTCCAGGAGTCCAGTTGAGGAAAGAGAGGAGGAATTCTATGAGCAAGAGATATCGAGACCATGATTGGAAAAAGTACAGAGACAACTAGCCAAACTAGTGGAAACACATGAACTATGGACCAATAGCTTTGGAACCCCCAGGAAACTGGACTAGACTCCCTGGATAAGTGAGACAGTTGTTTACCTTGAACTGTTTAGGGGGCCCCCAGGCAGTGGGACCGGTACCTGTCCCTAGTGCATGAGCCAGCTTTTTGGAGCCTAGTGCCTATGGTGAGATACTTTGCATAGCCTTGGTGCAGGGAGGAGGGGCTTGAACCTGCCTCAGCTGAATGCACCAGGCTCTGCTGACTCTCCATGGGAGAACTTGCCTTGGAGGAGATGGGAATGGGGAGTGGTTGGAGGGGGAGCCTGGGAGGTGAGAGGAGGGAGGACAGGGGAATCTGATGTTGATATGTAAAATGAATAGAAAATCTCTTAATAAAAAAACCATAAAACAAACTAAAATCAGCAAATAGTAATAAAAGAAGCATTTGATCTAAAAAAAAGAGTTGCCATGATCATTGTGTCTCTTCACAGCAATAGAAACCCTAACTAAGACAAGATCCAAAGTAAAGAGTTGTCCCATTATTAATCAGTGACATTGCTCAGTGACACTTACTTTTTGAAATTAAGAAAACAAGACTTTTTATACTTGTCATAAATGTTGTGATGAGACTCTCTTCCCTAAATTCTTTGTTTCTCAGGTCACACATCACAAAAGTATGCATATTTTAAATGTCTGACTTACCACCAGATTACCCTCAACATCACTGATGGGAGCACTATTCTCCCAAACCCTCCACAACACTTTGTGTTAGAGGCGGTGTTGCATTCCTTACCATGACCTCAAATATGAATTTACTGAGATGGGGTCTATGTAACATGACTGGTGAGGATGAGGTCATTAGGATGGGGCTTGATTCAACACCACCAGTATCTTTGTAGAAAGGAGTAATTGCACAGGTCCACATGGAAGATGCCCAATGGCCTTAAAGACACCCATTTTCCAGGAGGCCAAAGAATGCAGAAATTTCCAGCATAGATCATATGTATGTATAATATTTTTCTGGTCAGTTTCCATTGGAAACTTGCAGATTGTTAGGGAAATAGCAATTTGATTTACTTATTTATTGTACAAACTTACAATATGATTACTGGGATTTTTAAGAATTGGCGTGGTTCTAATGAAGTATTCTTGCCAGCTTCCTCTGATGTAAGTGAAGTTATCAGAGCACACACACCAATTCAGAATCTCCTTTACATGTTTCGTCATCACAGATTTTATGCTATAGCTGAGTGAAAAAACAGGGGGAGAGATGGGAGCTAGGGAGAAACAGGGAGAAAATGGGTTGCCTGTGATTCAGAAAGGGCATACCCATTTCTCTTTGATCAAGTTGGCACTCCCTGAGATTGACACCCATTGTTCAGCTTCAGAGGAAGGCTACCTCTCCAGCTGTCCTCAGGCTGGGCTGTTTGTTTCACACAGGGACATTAACAAAGTATGTGGTCCTCTATCCTGGAATAACACAGCCAGACCAGTTCTTCATTCTGGGCTACAGAAGGTTCTTGATACAGAAGGGCATTGTTCACAGTCATCAGTAACATCATTCACTCCATAGTCTTGGTGTGGTTCTTTCTAGCAGCTTCTCAGATTTCCATGCAAGGGTTACTGTTTTGGTACACATGATTCTGACTCCTCTAGAACTCCATACATGGATTTCAGATGGAGAGCTGCTTTCCATGAATTACATGCAAAATATTTTCTCCAGGTGTACTTAGGCTTCAGAGACCTCTATTGACTTTCTAAAGATTCATTGGTTTCCTTTGCTGGCCCCTAAAAGAAAACTCAGAAAGAAAAAAAAAAAGCACTGTGGATTTCTCTAAACATGAACAGTATTTGGATTTATTTTTTTGTTTGTTAAGCTCAGTCTAGATGGATGCTAAGGATGTTTTTGTGAAACTCGCCCCTTAAAAGCCTCCATTATTGTAAGTATGTGTATGCCAGACCGTCATAGGAGACAACAGAGGTCAACTTTATGGAATTTTATGGATATCTGAACTGTACATTGAGCATGACACTCTACCCACCAAAAACATCATCACCAAGTTCCCTGACAGTTCCAAGTCTGTATGATGCCATGTACAAACTGCCTCATACTGATATTCTAAAAGGTCTAAGCAGTGGTTCTCAACCTGTGAGTCCTGACCCCTTTGCCAAACCTCTATTTCCCAAATTTATTTACACTATGACTCATAGCAGTAGCAAAATTACAATTATGAAGTAGCAACAAAAGTAATTTTATAGTTGGGGTCACCACAACATGAGGAACTGTATTAAAGGGCCACAGTATTAGGAAGGTTGAGAACCACTGTTCTAAAGATATATGTAAGGTTACTCAAATAATATGCTTATTTAAAAATATTTATTTTTATTTTTAATGATGCATATAAATGTATGTTTACATGGGGGGGGGCGTTGTAAATGTGAGTGCAGTTGCCCACAGAGACAAGAAGAGGGTAAGGGATTTCCTGGAGCTGCAGTTACAAGTGACTGTGAGCTGCTGGATTTGAAGGCTGTGGATTGAACTCAGGTCCTCTGTAAGAGCAATGTGGGCTCCTAATGCGGATCAGCTATCATATAATTAATGGATTTCTTATAGGTAAGTGAATACAACAAAGAGAGTATATACGTGTGTGTGTATTTGTGTGTGTATGAAAATGACATTATGAAGCTCTTTATTTTATACACTGATTAAAATTAAATTTAAAATGATATTTTCTTTAAAAAAATTTTAGATTGTGGAAGAAAGGCTGACTCTAAGTTACTGTTTCACTGAAGTGCTGAATATGTAGTTTTATTTTTCTGATCAGTTTCAACTGAAATGTTCCTGAATACCAGAAAAGCAATCTCACCCTAGACACTATTATGAGGTTAAAACATTTTGGTAGATGTTCATCAAGCTTTTGCTGGGTTCTTCATATCAAAATGAAGTGGTCAGAAAACAAACTCAAAGACATCTTTTGCTGTCTGGGCTGTCATCAGGGTTTGCCAGGTATCAGGGTGTAAAATGTGCATGTATGTACATATGTGCATCCTTATGAGATAAGTGCATGTTTCTTTCTGGTCTGATGGTGCCACAGAACTTTAATTTGTGATTCTGACTAGAAAAATTAAGTGTGGATTCTGTGCATTCCTTCCACACTGGAGTTGGGAAGGTCTTGAAGAGAGCCACTTCAGAGTCAGCCTGTTCAAACCATGACTCCAGGACCCATGAGCCAGATGACACATTAGTTACCCTCCATGGTGTAGTTGCTTCTGGAATGGTTTGGTGATATCTCGCTCACAAAGGTTTTCAGTATTGAATTGGGCAGTACTGAATTTGAGGGTTTTACAATGGAGAATGGACATTGCTGATGTACTCATCATAGTTTTAATAGTTCATCAAGTGTTTCTGGTTTTCGTGGTACACACTATTCTCTGCCTCTCTGCTCCCTTCCCTCTATCTCTCCTTTTGGGCTGGCTAGGACTCCCTACTTCCCCCTGAGGTGATATTGTGTCTCCCAATACATTGTGCACCCTAATAAACTTACCTGGGGTCAGAGAACAGAACAGCCACTAGATAGATATAGAGGCCAGAAAATGATGGCATACACCTTTAATCCTATAACTTGGGAGACAGATCTCTGTAAGTTCAAGGCTACAATGGAAACTGCCAGGCATGGTGACACACACCTTTAATCCCAGGAAGTGATGGCAGGAAGCAGAAAGGTATATAAGGCATGAGGACCAGGAACTAGAGCTGGTTAAGCTTTTAGGCTTTTGAGTAGCAGTTCAGCTGAGACCCATTTTGGATGAGGACACAGAGGCTTCCAGTCTGAGGAAACAGGATCGGCTGAGAAGTTGGAGAGGTGAGGTTAGCTGTGGCTTGTTCTGCTTTGCTGATCTTTCAGAATGCACCCCAATACCTGGCCTGGGTTTTTTATTAATAAGACTGTCTAAGTTTCATGTTACAGCCCCCTCTTCCTCTCTAGCAATTCACTCACTCTGGACAATCTTTACCTCATCCTCATCTGCTTCCTGGTCTCTTGTCTCAGACTTCAGCATGTTTATGCAGTGCAGACCCTTCCATGCTGGTTTTTAATAGAAATCTACTCACCATGTGATATGACTGAATGTTATCATCTAAACTTTTTGTGGTCATATGTGGATGCTTTCAGCAACATGACACCAACTCTCAGGCTATTACTGGAGGAATTATAAAGGAAGAAACCCAGAGGTCTCTCTCTCTCTCTCTCTCTCTCTCTCTCTCTCTCTCTCTCTCTCTCTCTCTCTCTCTCTCTCCCCATGAGGCAGCTCTGTACTCCCTTGTAGCATGAATCTTAGATGGTCTTATTAATAAAATCAAACCCGGAGCCAGTTATTGGGGTGAACACTGGAAGGTCAGAGAGACAGAATAAGCCACAGCTACCCTCACCTGGCCAACTTCTCAGCTGGTCTTGTTTCCTCAGACTGGAAGCCTCTCTCTGTCCTCATATCCAAATGACTTTCAGCTGAACTGCTGCTAGAAGCCTGAATGCTTAACCAGGCCAAATGCCTCTCCAGGCCAAATGCCTCTCCAGGGTAAATGCCTCTAGTTTCTGGTCCTCACGCCTTATATACCTTTCTGCTTTCTACCACCACTCCCTGGAATTGAAGGCGTGCTTTCTGGGATTAAAGGCGTGGGTCACCACGCCTGGCTGTTACCCATGTGGCATTGAACTCACAGAGATCCAGAGGGATTTCTGTCTCTGGAATGCTAGGATTAAAGGCGTATGCTACCACTGCCTAACCTCATGTTTAACATTGTGGCTGTCCTGTTCTCTGACCCCAGATAAGTTTATTAGCATACACAATATTTTGGGGAACACAATACCACCACACTCCCTTTTCCTCTTCCCTCTCCCTTCCTCCTTCACTAATAAACTCTCCAGGTGAGTGTGGTCTGCATGGCTTGTCTCTGTCTTTTACCCAACCTGGTGTACCTTGGTTCCAACCCACTATGGTCTCTTTCTTGCTGTTTTACAAAACTGGTGCTGTGAAAACTCAACAGGCGCTCCTGACATTTCTGAGACAATGCTGGGACCCTGGAACCTTCCCACACCATCATTCTTCCACACTGGCATTATTGGTAAGCCCCGCCCCTTCTCCACCTCTATCCATTTCCCACAAGTGAGGCTTCATTTCTTGTTTCTCCAGCACAGTCCTTGCCTTCTGACTTTTCTTGAAGTCCTGGTACCAGGCAACTGTTTCTCCCTCGAACTCAGAGCTTCCTGACCCCTGTTCCTCCGTGATGACATAGGGCACAGCTTCTGCCTACTCAGCACACCACAGCCCCTGGACCTTTGGGTGATGACCCACTGCCAGCCTGTACAGCCTAATCAGTCCTTGCTGAATTTCTGGGACGCTAGAGTTCAGCCTTTGGCTCTTATTTCTCTACTTCACTTATGGAAAATGCACCTAAACTTATTCACCTTGGTCCCATACCCCTTAGATATCAATCCAAATGGCCACTTACCAGCACCCCATATCCCGGTATTTCACACGACACTTTCAGCTTCTGCCAGCGATCCATGTCTTGCTTGCTCTCCTCTCCCAGCAGCCTGGGAGGTCCATGGCTTGGGCTCTAGCCTGCTGGAAGTTTCCCTTGTTGGTTAAGCGGTGGTGCTCGTGGCTGGCCACTGCCCATGGTGGCCATGCCGACAGATGTTGCAGTGGCAGAAGAATCACGAGCCATGGTTACCTTTCTAGAGCTTTATTGGGAGAGAGAGAGAGAGAGAGAGAGAGAGAGAGAGAGAGAGAGAGAGAGAGAGAGAGAGAGAGCGCAGAGGGGGGAGAGTATGGAAGGAGAGAGTGCGGAAAGAAGAGGACACAGAGAGCACGCCCACTTTTTAGGCTGGGACGGCGGTCGCAGGCTGGTGACATAATTAAGGACATAATCCTTACATCCCTCCTCTCTGGCTCCCTGCTTACATGCCTGCTGGCATCTCATGCATTCACTCAAAATGTCTCCTTCTGTTCATTCTGTCTCTGTGTACTCCCTCCCTCCTGCGGCTGCTACCACCACTGGTGCCATGCTGCAGCCCGGGGTTCCCTCTTTCCTGCCCAGATGTGCCGCTAAACTTCTTCTCTACAGCACCTTCTCTGCGCTCTAGTGCATGAAGCATGAACATTCCCTGGGAAAAGCTTTGTCTGTCCTTCTGTTAAAAAGTCTATTCCACATGTGTGGATGGAAGTGTGTGAATGATGTGGCCACATGATTGTGTTTCTGACTGACTTTTGAATGCTTGAGATTATGTGTTCCCTGTGTCTTGGAAAGAAAAAAAACACATCACTATGTGGACAGGTGCCATCTTGACTAAGGTAAAAGACAGACAGGTCATATGACTTCATCACCATCTTTGATGAGGGTGACCATGTGAGCAGGCACCATCTTGACTAAGGTTTAAAAAAGAAGTCATATGACTTCACTGCCATATTTAGAAAGGGTAACCACATGGACTGGATAGATTTCTGTGAGACAATTCCTATCCTCTCCTAAAAACAAAGTTTATAAGAGATAGGATTTAAAATAATGCTGGTTTTAATAATTGATTTTAGAAGAACTAAATTGTTTACAGTGTTAAAACTTGGGTTTACCTTACTATGTCTTAGGACCACAGCTAAACACCAGAGACTGAGATATTCCTGTTTGATGATATCTAAATAGTCCTTATGTAAGGTCTATCAGACTAACAAAGACCAATTTAAGAATATATACCTGATCTTTTCACTTTTAGCAAAAAGCATTTGATTTTGTTCCCCTAACCTCATTGTGACGTAGACTGCCCTGTGGCTGGCTGCCGTCTTTTACTAAAGTTTACTAAGGTTAAAGACCTCTCTCCTCATTTTATCTCCTTCTATATTTGATTCAACTCTGATTTATAATATACTCTATATCATAGAAATTTAAAATTATAAAGATCTATTCATATTAACAAAAGTTAACTTAGAGATTTACACCTATGTCTTTGCCAAGTGTTCAACACCAAGCTTCTAGAGAACGTAAATAAATGGTGGCATATGTTTGAAAAATAGATATTTGATAAACAAGATATATAATCTATAATGAAGTTTCTGGTCCCCCAAGAAGGTCCTTTTCTCAGAGTTGGGCCACACCTCAACTCACAAGCCCCCTTTTCTCCTGTGCCTATTTGGTCCTGATGACCAAATCAGCAGGAAGCAGTCTTAAGAATTCAGCATGCCTCATTCCCACCCCACTTGCCATCCATAACTCACCCATTTTATAATGATCAAAAGAGAGGAATGTTAGCATTCAGCCCCACCCCTTGGGAACCTGGCCAATATGCAGGCAATAGCTTGGCCCACTCAGGGTCCTGATAACATCATACACTCATTGCTATGTGGCCTCTCTGCATGTGTCCTGCCCAACTTCCCTTCTCTTCTTCTGTCTTCTTCTTTCCTCAGTCCCCACCTGCTTGTTCCCGCCCCCTCTCTCTCTCTCCTCCAAGGTAGCTCTGTGCTTCCTTTCCCTCTCCCATCTCCCCTCCCCACTAATAAACTTTCCACATGAACACTGTCTGCATGGCATGTCTCTGTCTCTTACTTACCACAGTGCACCTTGGCTCTAACCCACCAAGGTCTCTCTCCTACCATTTTACAAAAAGTAGCAGTGGTCAGAGTTCCTACAGCCAGTACAGGTATGGTGGAGGACCAGTGTCACAACAGCTCTTCATAAGTGCCTGCACACATTTGTATAAGGAAATGATTCCCAAAAATAACCCATGGTGGGAAAATGCCCTACATTTTTGTCATAAACTTCTATGATAACTTTAATCTATATATTAATAAATAAAAATCTTAATTTAATATGATTTATTTTATGCCAACATATAATAGCTTTTCCATTCTTTATATAAAATAATTCTCAGTAACATTTACAGTGAGTTTCTGTAACCTTTAAACAAGGTTCAGTAAGCCCTTGGGATTTAATTCTTTTTTATTTTTCACATTTGAGCTATAATCATAAATTAATTTTAGTCTAAATTTCTATTAACTGGAACAATGGTTTATCCCATGGCTAATCCTCAAATCATAATTGGAGATTAAAGGAAGGGAATTTTTCACCTTAATTTTAAAAGCATTTTCATTATTTTTAAATTATAGAAATGATACAACCAGATGAGTTGGGTTAAGGGAAAGGTGCAGGAGTTGAGTGGTGGAATTATATTAAGGTGGTAATTTGTTCTGTTTCTTTAAAGGAACACAATAAAACATGCAAGAAACCTCTATATTAAACAACACAAAGTAACTCCTACAAAAATCAAAACACATTTCTATGTTAGATCCCAACTACAGCACAAATGCATTACAATGAAATGTGAACCCAAAAGGCAACACAACTTTGTGATAAACTTAGGAAAATGAGCTGTGGTCCCAAGAGGCCATCCAGCCAACCCCTGTTCTTCATAGTGCAGAATATGACTTCAGAACCCTTGACAAAGAGGGAGCACAGCTATCAACCACATGGAGGAGCAGACAGAGGTGAAAGTGAAAGACACAGTTCTGTTAATGTCTTTAATGTCCTGGCTTAGTGAATGAAGTACTCTGGGTGGGAATAGTGAACAGAGTGCCAGGAACCCACCCACTGTTGTGAAATGGACTGATCAGACTCAAGAGAATACACCAGCCTTTAAAATGCCTAATGTGAGCACACTGGACCTCCAGATATGTGCAACGTGTTGTAGAGGAGGATAATGACAGGTAAGGCTGCCCTCATCCAAGTAAAGCTGCCTCATCCTTAGTATACTGAGGGGAAGGCTTCTTTCATGACACTGTCTCCCACCAAAGCCAAGTGTTGCACAGTAAAGTGTACTGCACCCTGCCACCCTCTCAGACACCAGAGAAAGGTGGGGCATGAGAGAGAGCAAAAGCAACAGGGAGAATCAGAAAAAACAAAAGAAAAACAGGGAAGGAGAAAAAGACAACAGAGAGATGAGAAAGAGAGAGAATAAAGACAAAGGTAGAGAGAAAGAAGAGACAGCAAACAGCCTAAGAAACATGGAGAAACAGAAAAAATAAAGAGAAAGAGGCAGAGCTGGGGGAAGAGAGAGAGAGGGAAAAGAATGAGAAAGACAGAGGAAAGACATATAAAGAGAAAGAAGGAGAAAGAGAGAAGAGGGAGAGAGATACTAGGACAGAGAGACATAAAAAGAGAGTGACAAAGGGAGAAAGAAGAACGGGTAGGAAAGGGAAAGAGAAACTGGAAATTTGTTATGTGAGACCCTATCAGAAACTTCACAGGAGGGGAGAAAAATCATCAGAAAGCAGTGAAAGTCTACCTTAAATTTCAGTGTTAAAAACAGCAAGAAATAGAATGGGAAGGACCAGTATTTCAATAATTAGAAGACAAAAGATAAAGGCTAGAAAAACAGACAAATAATGATGTTATAAAAACAGAATAAGATGAGCAAAACTGGAAATGCATATAACCTTGTAGATTTGAGAGAACTATTGACATTAAAGAAAAAATGTAACTATCTGATGGAGGTGTTTCCTGTGTTCTTATGTGGTGCTTTGAATAGGAATAGCCCCCATAGACTTCAGTGTTTGAGTGCTTGGCCCATAGGAAATGGCACTATTAGGAGATATGGCCTTGTTGGAATAGGTATGGCTTTGTTGGAGGAAGTGTGTCATCATGGAAATGGGCTTTGAGGTCTCCTATGTAGAAGCTATGCCCTGTCTGGCACACAGTTTTCTGCTGTCTGCAGGTCCAGATATAGAACTCTCAGCTTCTTCTCCAGCACCATGCTTGCCTGCATGCTGCCATGTTCCTCCATGCTGAAACTGTAAGCCAGCCTCAATTAAATGTTTTCCTTTATAAGAGTTACCCTGGTCATGGTGTCTCTTCACAGCAATAACAACCCTAACTGAGACACTGACCTGAGATTCTTTAATGTGGTGGTAGAAATAATGAAGAGTTCAATTGGATAAAACAATTCATGGGCAAGATTTACTGTCCTTGTTCAGTGAAATAATACTATACTACCTTGTTTACAATGTTCAGAAGGAAATACAATGAAACCTAAGAGTATTACAATGCCTTAAGATGCCTTTGAAAGGAAAGTTAAACTATATCAAATTCCTCAGAATTCAAAGACTGTAGTATTCATGAATATTATTTGGAAAACTAATTGGCATTAAATCCCATTTAAATGAGGATAAATTATTAAACATGAAGAATCAGGGAGAAATTAAAGGAATTATGATAGAAATTAGTTCATGTAAATAAAGAATTAATTAAGTAATTAGACCATTATAGTTGTATAATATAATACATGAACCTCTATGAAATAAAATAATATGACCAACAAGAGTCATAATTGATTTAGGAGAATAAGTAGCAAAGAATTTTAGCTACTATTTTCCTCATTTTAAAAAACGAGGGTTTCAGTATGATCTAAAAGTAATATGTAGGGATTTAAAATTTCTTCATATGAGTTATAATTAATTTTTAACTTTAGAGAAAAATAGCATCATATTTTCTGCATTTTATAGAAATAAGTTAAATTCAAGGAATCCTTTATATTCAGTAAAATTTCATGCTATGTTAAAATACAATGCAACACACAAAAGTGAAGTCACTCATTATTTACAGAGAAATTTAAATGCAATCCTATATTTTAGAAAAATATTCACATATATTCTATAGACATATTATAAAGTCCTTTATTATTTAAAGTTATACAAATAAACAAAAATCTTTCTCCTGAGATCAGAAACAAGCAATGAATAAAATTCACAAATCCTCTCCCCCAAAATCAATAAATAAAAACTCATGTAAACATTCTCAACTCACTAATAGTTGAGTCAATGCAATTCTAAATGAAATATTACTTTTCAAATTAACAAAGTACATACACATATACACACAAACACATACACAATATCACTTAAGGAAGAAGAAAAGACTTTAATTAATGGCTGAAAAGTAACACAAAACACTTTAGCATTATTTTGGGTAGTTATCTGATCGATTGACAGAATCTTTTTGAACATGCATTTACCAGTATTTATTAAATACCTCAAAAATTTTTATTCTTTCACTTTCTAATTGCTTTTTTCAAAATGTATCATTTGAAAGTACCATAGTTGGAGAAAAACATGTGGTTTTGAAAAATGTATTTTTTTGTGATATTTTACTGGCACATGATTTGAATGTTTGCTTGTACATTTTCTCAATATTTTCACCCAGGATAAACTTACATAGAATGATAGGAAGGCAATAAATGGATGATAACAGCAGAAAAGCAGATGGACAACTAGCTATGCTTTTGCTGCTGTGGCCATGATACCTCACAGAAACAACTCAATGGAAGAAAGGTTTATTTGAGCTCATGGCTTCATCATGGCAGAGAAGGCAGAGTTCATAGTAGCAAGGGTATGTTGTAGGGGTTCCTGATGTTCCTCCCATCTTGAAAGAGTAGGAAACACAATACCAAGAACCCTCATCCACTGCAGTGACCTACTTTCATCCATCAGAACCATTCCCTAAAGAGCCATAGACTGCCAAAATAGGACCAAGAGCTGAGGGATAGATATTCAAAATAAGAGCCTGGAGAGGCATTTCAGATTTAGAGTCCTGTGAGGGAGGGTATATTTAGTTCAACTTCAGGAGTCTCCATAGTCTCAACAATTCCACTATTGTCTAAGTCCTGCAATCTCTATGGAGGCTTAGGGCCATACTGTGAGCCCCTGTAAAATCAAATGCAAGCCACATACTTCTCATATACAATGGAGCAGAGTAAACATCCCCATTCCAAAAAGAAGGATAGCAAGGAAAGACCAGACCAAAGCAATACTGAGAATGAGTGGGGCAAATATTCAATCACAGAATTCCATGTCTGGTGAGTTTGAATGAAAATGGCCCCCATAGGTTCACAGGGAATGACATCATTTGAAAGAATTAGGACATTTGGCCTTGTTGGAGTATGTGTGGCCTTGTTGGAGGAAGTGTGTCACTGGGGTAGGCTTTGAGTTTCAGAATCTTAAGCCAGTCCCAGTGGCTCATTCTCTCTTCCTGCTGCCTAATGATCTGGTTGTAGAATTCTCAGCTCCTTCTCCAGCATCATGTCTGCCTATGTGGAATAATGTTTCTCGCCATGATGATAACAGAATAAACTTCTGAACTATAAGCCAGCCCCAATGAACTGATTTCCTTTATAAGTGTGGCTGTGGTCATGCCATCTCTTCATAGCAATAGAAAACCTAAGACATCTGGCGGCTGAGCCACATGTCTCATAACATACCAGTTGGCTTGGGCAGTGAAGTTCCTATGTTCCCACTGTTTCCAATCCATGCAGACTTTTGAGCCAGCTCCATTTCTTATCTGCAGATTCTCTCAGTGGATATCCCACATCTCTCTAGCCGAGAATCTCCACCACAGCTTACAGGTCACACTCATGGCTCTTATACAATGATGTGCATGCATGGTGGCCTTTGTGGGTTTGAGTCAAGGTGGAAAGATAGCCACAGCCATGCCATGCAGATGTGGTGGCAGCAGCATGGCACAGTGGAAAGTTACGACATGCAGACACAGCATCCATGTGGAAGGTTTTATTATTAAAGGGGAATGGAAGAGGGAAGAAAAAGAGAATGAGGAAAGAGAGATAAGTGGAGGTGTGCAGCATCATGGAAGGAAAGAGAAAGAAGGGAGAGGGTTTTTCTCTTAAAGGGGACTTTACATAAAAGGATGTCAGGATGCTGGGTGGGTCCCCAAGGGGCAGGCCAGAATGCTAACATTCCTCTCTTTTTTGATTATTATAAAAAGGTGAGTTATGTATAGCAAGTGGAGTGGGGGTGAGGGCACTGAATTCTTGAGACTGCTTCCTGCTGATTTGGGGGCAAAATGGGGAAGGGGAGATTGGGAGTCAGGGTCACACACAGTGGGAGGTATGAGTGAAAAAGCATTCAGTTAGCTGTCATCCTGGAGACCCCTTGAGGGAGCTGAGGAGGCAGGTTGCTAGGGAAAAAAATGGATTGTTATCATTGGGCTCATGAGTGGGGCTAGCCATGGGAGGAGTGATAACTGCCACAAAGAAAGGCACAGAGAAATACCCTGTTGTACAGAAGAGGCAAGGGTGGATGAGCCAGATGAAAGAGCAGACACGCCCTTGAGTCTGATGTGGTGGTCCCAACAGTGATGTTCCAGGAACTTGGGAAATGGCATGCTGAATCAGGAGTACAAAAGTCATCATCACATCTGCTATTTCTCTGAAAATGGGAAATGCCTCTATCCATCCTATAAAAGTGTCAATGAATTAAGAGATAATGGAAATTTTATGAGTGGGCATTTGGGTGAAGTTAACCTGCCAGTATTCATGTGCTTAGTTTCCTTGGTTGGTGGTGTATCTGGAGGGCCTTTGATGGTTTGACATTGGCACAAGTCTGGCAGGAGTGGTGGATCTGTACAGGAACCTGTAGGTGACTGTAAAACAACTGCAACAGATTTACATCTTGGTTTCATGGCAAAAGCTTTGGTTTTGGGTTAAAAGGTATGAACATTTTCTAGGGCATAGTTTCAGCCCAAAGAAACATATCTTTAAATCTATAACCAGAGGAAATTTACTAAATGGAAGTGGTTGAGTGAGTGAAGGATGAGGGAGGCTTCCATACCCTCTCCAATGCTAACCTGTCTCTAAAAGCTGGAACCAGTAAAGTCCATAGAAATTTGAGGACTCCCAAGACCGTCTGTAGTCAGTGCTCTATCAGTTTATCATAACTGCATTTATCAATGTTAAAACTCTGAACCTCCGAAGTTACACCTGAAACCAGTTTATCCTGTATCATGAAGTCTATGAATGAGACACACCTGTCTGTATTTTTAACAGGAATCTCACTAATGAGCTACCAAGGTACTTGTAGCTTTGGAGTTGGGGGAGAGAGCTGTTAAAACTGGCAAACATCATCAGATCTGAGAAGATAAGTAAGTGAACAGAAGTGAGACAGATTTCCTATCTTCACATAAACAAACCTTAAAGTTATTTCATTTTATCTAATTCACCAGGAGATACTGAGAGTAGTCATTGCAAAGTGATTTTATCTCTTTTTTTTTTGAGTCTGCTACTTGGGGTAGCAAGGTGAACTGTGTCTAGACTTAGTATGAGCTCTAAGAGAATGAGGCCTGTGGATTTTATATAGAGAACTGAGAAGGCAGCTGAAGCCTTGGTTGTAGCTATTGAACTGACAAAAGCCTGGTTGTCAAATGACATCAAATATCCGAGAAGCATAAATTTTACCTTAGTTAATGATTGAAAGTGACAGAGACTTACTTGGGGGCTACCTAGACAGCCAGCCCAGGGTCCTCCATGGTTGTTGAGGGCAGAGGTGTCAGGGCAACAACATCAGTCTTCTGTTGCCAGGCCTAGGCCTGCCAGGCCTCAGAAGATCCAACAGCTGTGGGGTGGGCACTTGTGGGGAGGACCAGCCTACCTTGTCTAGGCAAAAGTGAGGCAATGGTTCACCAGAGTCCTGCTGTCCATGGTCTGAAGAAGGCCCTGGAAGCAGTCAAGGCGAAAGTCAGCAGCTGGGGTGAAAGGCAGTGTTTGCTCAGTGGCTGGTGCTGCCACTCTGCAGAAGTTCCAGGTGGGGATTCTTCTGTGTCCATCCATCTTCTTTGGAGGAAATAAGGGTGCTTCCAGGAGTCAGCATGTCTATCATGAAAAGCTTTTTAATTAAACATTTTAAATATTCCATATTCTCCAGATCTCTGAGCATTTGAGGACTGTCTGTCTCTTAGGCATGAATGACTGACTATCAACTTGTGTTCCCTAACAGTCTCCAGTATGTTAGCAGCTTTCATTTGACTAGGACTTACTGTCTCCTGAGAAGGCAAAGAAGAGTGACAGGGGAAAGATCCCAGGGCCAAATGGGAATAGGAGAAAAGGGGCTTGTGAGTTGGGGTATGGCCCACCTCTGAGAAAGGACCCTCTCAGGGGACCAGAAACTCCATCATAGAATGTATATCTTGTTTATCAGATACCCCATTTATCAAACATATGACATCATTTATTTAAATTCTCTAGAGGCTTGATGTTGTACAAAGATATAGTTGTAAATCTCTAAGTTAACTTCTGTTAATCTGAATAGATCTTTATAAATTTCAATTTCTATTACCATATGGAGTATATTATAAACCAGAGTTGAATCAAATATAGCTTTATGTGTCTACCATTATACAAAAAGTCCATACCAAACCAAAATATTTGAGGCTTGTTGCTATTTCATAACTGTAGTTTTGTCATTATTATGAATCTCAATACAAACATCTGACATGCATGTGTTCCTGGGCTACTCCTGTACAAAGGTTCAAAAGAAGCAAGATCATTAAGGGGGTAGCTAAGGCAGACAACAGGGTGGTTTCCTTGTTGCTGCTGCCTTTTCTGTCATTGATCTGCTTTTTCAGCAGGGCCATGGAGTTTCTAATGATCCCTGAGTGGTTAACATAAAAACAGCATTGCTCTCCTAGACCTTGCATAGGACCCCTTGTTGAAGGAATGATAACCAGGGAAACCACTTGAACAAATTTTAAGTCAAGGCCTCTTATATCCTGGAGAACTATTTTAGCTAGAGGGGCAAGTGATGTCTATATCTCTATATGTGTAACAGATTTTTCTAGGGCAGCGACATCTGCATCTACTGCTACTCTTAAGGCCCTGTAGTTCTGATCTTTGAGTATAGCCAGATTATAATCCTGAATGATTTATATAGGAATAATATTTTTAAGGCCATACAATACCACTTTTTCTGCATAAAGAAGGTCAAATGTCTTATTTTAGTGTGGAACCATTTTAGTTAATAAATCTATTAATTGACAGCTCTGAGACCAGTTTCCTACTATATCAATGGGCATTATAGGTAGACATTTTGTCCCCTATGCCAGGAAATTTCTATTTGACTTAGCCTTTTTAGCCTGTTTTGGAGGAAGGGATGATATACTCTCTTCTATAGCTACTTCAAGCTGAAATGGGGTGTAGATAGTCAGAGCCCAACAAAAATTAAAGGCTGGCCAAAGGTAAGGTGGGAATTTAGGCAATGAGGCATTTATCAGAAGCATGTAGTTATCTAACCCAGCTGCAGAGACAAGGAACAATCATGTTGGCTGGGCTGGTCCACATCAGCCTTTAGTAAGTCCAGAGCTCATAGCCATTTGGAGCAGATTGTAGTCAGCAACCAATGCTTGGATATGTCTGCAAGCCATATGGAAATCTGTTGAGACAAGTTCAAACTAGGAACAAAAGTTAAAATTTGTGAACTTATTTGAAACTTCTAGACCCATCATTCTAGTAATTGGGAAGGGGAGGAGTTCCAGAGAGGAAAATACCATCATCAGGAATAGACAGGTGGGGAAAACTCAAACTGTATTCTCATTTTATAAAAGGACATAAAAATTTTAGATATGTTAGTATTATCAATCAGTATTGAAGTCCAAATCACAGAAAAACAGGTAAAGGGTATCTAGACTTATACCTTTGAGTCATAGCAAAATTATAGATTTGGGTTAAAAGGTATGTAATTTTTTTTATTTAGAGAGAGCCAGGTACAGATTGGACAGAGATGTCTTTGGCCTGAGGAGAAGTTCAATTTTATATTTAGAAGACAACCAAAGAAAATCTAAAAATCCTGAGATTATGACCCAAACAGGATCAGAATTAATATTGAATTTTGAACTTTTAAAATCTTAATGTAACAATATCGTAGAAGGGGAAAGTAATCTGAATTTGTCTTAAATTAATTAAAAAATCTTAAAACATTTATTGAGACCCTCAAAGCTTGTATGGACTTTTATATCTTAGAACATTTTTTATCAAGAGACCTAGTAGCTTTAGAAAAAGTGAGTCTTTTTTAATTTATATATATATATAATATATTTTTTATTAGATTTTGATTTTTATATATAAAATGAGCTGACAAGTTGGCCATAGCCTTATAAATTTAAATGTTTTAAAAACTGTTCTTAAGAAAATGTTTGAAATCTCTCAAACATCTTTCTGTAATATCAAAAATAAATTACCCTCTTTTATTTTAAGAGAGAGAAAACATGGCAAAACCACAGTCAAGCTACAGTAGTGCAAACAATCTCAACGTTTAACCATTATCATCTGGGTAACACTTAAATTACAAAGTTTAGCTGTCAGAACAAGGTTTATTCTTGGGTATAAAAGCATTGAAGTATAGCTTTAATATCTTTTAAACAAGCATAAATACATAGAGACATATTAAACAGCAGTTGAGAAAACAAAAAGAAAGGGAGAACTAGTGTGTTCTGAACTAGTTCTCTGACACGCATGCAGTAGCTAACTGTAAAGCTGTCAGTAAGCTAGAAAGCAAATTTGTCACAGGTAGAAGAGTGTGAACCAGAAAGCAGATCTTCCATAGGCAGGAAGGAACAGATCTGCCTTGGGCAGGGTAGGCAAGAGAGGTCCTGGTGCAAAGTAGGCAACCCCTATGGGCCTTGTCAGGGCATGCCACCAAACAAACATGCCATTTGCAACAGAGCTAGTGCAAGAATTCTGAGGGCAAGAAAGCAAAAGAATGAAAGACCTTGCAGGAGCAGAAACCTAGAATAGGCCCTGACCACATCAAAGATGGTGATGAAGCCAAATGACCTGTCTGTCTTTGACCTCAGTCAAGATGGCACCATGTAATCTTCCTCATCAAATATGGTGACAGAGCCATATGACCTATCTGTCTTTGACCTTAGTCAAGGATGCACCTGACCACATGGTCAGGTGGTTTTTTATATTTTTTGTAAAACAAATGGGACAGATAGGGAACACATAATCTCAAGCATTTAAAAATCAGTCAGAAACACAGTCACATGACCACACCATTCACACATTTCCATTGCACATATGAAATAAAGTTTTTTTAACAGAACAATGGAGAAACTTCCCAGGGAACTTTCAAGTTTCATGTACCAGGGCAAGAAGGTGTGGGTGGCAGCAGTGGTGGCCACGGGAGGGAGGGACCAGACAAAGACTGAACAGAAGAATGAGATAGTGTGAGACCAAGCAAGACAGGCTAAGCCATAGCCAGGGTAGGAGCAGATTGGCCAAGCTCAAGTCTTTCAGTTCCACTGGCCACAGTTAAAAGAGGGAAAGCCTATTTTGGCCCATGGTTACAGAGGCTTCCCATTCGCCATGGTGAAAAATGTCATGGAAAACACACAGAGCAGAACCTCCTCATATCAGAGAAGACCAGGCAAGCAGAGAATGGTGAGAAACAGGGTCTGAGCATAAAAGGCCTGACACTAGTAACCTGTTTCACCAGCTAGTCCCTACCTCCTCAAGGTCACACAGACTCCAAAGGAAGGCCACCACTACCTGAGGAACAGTCATTTAAAACATGAGCCTTTGGAGGGCACTTCAGACTCCCACCATGACAGACAGGTGGCTAGAGGATACGTAAGTGGGACATGGACAGATGGGTGATTCACAGATAAATAGATGAAAGGAAGGGGGGTTATGGTGTTTAGAATGAATTCAAGCCTCACACATTCTACCATCAAATGATCCCTCAGCCTCAGATAACTTTACAACAGAAACAGAAGACAATATAAAGGTCTCATCAGTTTTAAAAGATGATAATGTTTAGTGCCTATGATCTTTATATTTCTGGAAGGGCTGGGGGGTCTATATAATAAAGCAAAGATAATTTTCAGATATACACATGTAATTTAACATTTTTCTGCTTTGAAATTGTAATAGTACAAAATAAAGTCATGTGTCATATAGTATTCACATGAAAATAATTTGATCCTAGTCTGGAATGATGGTGTACACCTGGAATCCCAGCACTGGAGTAGCTGAGGCAGGATCAAGTTTCAAGGCCAGTGTGGGCTACATAAAGAGACACCATCTCACAACAACAACATAAGCCAAGCAAACAAGAACACTACAGTTTAGCTTGAAAACAAAAAGTTTCTCTTTTTTACAGAAAAATCTAGTTTCAAGAGAGGTAGTGGAATTGAGCCTGTGATTTGCCTTTGCCTGGGTCTGTACACATCTGTTCACAGAGTAGTCAGTATGCAGGATTAGGTACCCCATGTTTGCTTATAAGGCTGAGAGTCTTGGGGTAAGTACCATTTTCATGTGAAGGCAGCAGCTTTCTCAATCAACCCCAAACTGTTCTGCCTCCCCATAATTATCCATCTCTCTCTCACGTACCATGTGTCCACATATAAGAACTTTTTCTTGTTATGCTGCTATTCATGCCTAATTAAAACCTAAGCTTCCAGATGTTCTTGGTTAACAGTTCCTTGATTGATGAAATAACCTTTTGTTTTATTGTCTCCTTTAATTCTAATGTATCATCTCCTAAGAAACGTTCCTGTGGTTACATCTACAAAGCCTCCTACACTTCTTTCCCATTCCATCCTTTCAGGATACCTTTTACCCTCTTTGGTTTTATGTTCTACAGGTCTTAATTTGTTATCAAAGAAAATACATTCCTCGGACGGGCGGTGGTGGCGCACGCCTTTAATCCCAGCACTCGGGAGGCAGAGGCAGGTGGATCTCTGTGAGTTCGAGGCCAGCCTGGGTTACCAAGTGAGTTCCAGGAAAGGCGCAAAGCTACACGGAGAAACCCTGTCTCGAAAATACCAAAAAAAAAAAAAAAATACATTCCTCAATTCTATCTTTCCTTTGGGGGACAAAAGGAGCTACATTTGCTTCCTGTAACTGTTCTCTGATTTTACCATTGAATTCATTATTCTAAGGGGAAATTTTCCTTTTATACATTGCATTCTTTTTTATTTCCATCAAAGATTTAATGCCTGAATGTTCTGGTCAGTTTTAAGTTTTCTTGGGGGAACATTTCTGATAGTCAACTGTTAAATACAACCATGGGACAAAACATAAAATTCCAATGTGTAACTGAGAGTTTCAGAAAGAAGCAACAGCTAAGTGTTACTGTACTGTTACTATAATTGAAATAGCATTATTTGTCATTTATCTTAATAAAATAGTTTTATAGAAAACATATTTTTTTCAATGGAACTCTGGTCTTGGAGAGTTGGCTTAGGAGTTAGTTCTGCTTGCTGTTCTTGCGGAAGACCAGAGTCTGGTTCCAGTACCCATGTCTGGTGGATCACACCATCTATAACTCCTTCTCCAGGGGATCTTACACCCTCTTATTCTGGTCTCCACTGGACTTGAATGTAAGTGTATGCATATTCACACACAGACATTTTCACAAAAATAAAATGAAAATCTACAAAAATAGGTGGGACTCTGAAAACCTAACATGGAAGAATTTCTCTCTTTCTACATTATTTCCAGAGCAAATAGTGTTATTCTTTTTCTCCTCCAATTCAAATTTAAGTTATTCTAACTTTCACAAAGGGTTTTTGTTGTTATTATTGTTCTGTAAAACCCATTATTTATCTTAAGCCAAAAGAAAAAAAGTTCATGTCACATACAAAAGACAAATAAATGTTACAGAATGAGTTAGGATGTAAATTCCCAGCCTTGGTGTCCCTTTGTGGAGACATATCAATGTTTAAGACCCACATGGTTCCTGCTAGTGTCAGGTCACAGACTGTGGGGTAGAGACTATGAAGCCTTGATGTATGCAATTGAGTGTGCCTGTATGGGGCAGGGTGGGGTGGTCCAAACTTCTGATGACAAATTTGATTCTGAGGTAGAGAGCACTGGGTGTGAGGTTTGGCCTCAGATCTGAAGGCTCAATGGATGTCACAGGTTAAGGGATGAAGAATGTGGGAGAACCCCCTTTTGGTGGCTGAGATAAGGGAACAATGGGGTGTTCACATCCTCTGCAGCTTATGAATGCATTGTTTGACATGGTAAAAACACTGTAGACCCACAACTCCAGAGAAGCTAACTAACAAGGAGGACCCAAAGAGGGATGCATAGATCACCCTGGAAAGGGAAATAGATGAGATCTCCATGAGTAAACTGGGTATAAGGGGTGGGCAATGGAGGGTAGGGGGTGGGGGAGGAGAACATAAGGAAATGAGATAGTCGAGCTGGAACAGGGATGGAGTGGGAGAGCAATGAAAGAGATACCATGATAGAGGGAGACATCATGGGGATAGAGAGAAACCTGGTGCTAGGGATGTTCCTAGGAATCCAAAAGGATGACCCCAGCTTAGACTAGTAGCAAAAGTGGAGAGGCTGCCTGAACTGACTTACCCCAGGAATCAGATCAGTGAATACCCTTACTATCATCATAGAGCCTTTCTCTAGTAACTGATGGAAGCAGATGCAGAGATCTACAGCCAAGCACCAGGCCAAGCTCCAGGAGTCCAGTTGAAGAGAGAAAAGAGGGATTCTATGAGCAAGGGGCATCAAGATAATGATGGGGAAACCTACAGAGATAACCAAACCAAACTATTGGGAACTCATGAAATTTAGACCAACACCTGTAGAGCCTCCACAGGACTGGACTAGGCCCTCTGCATAAGTGAGGCAGTTGTGTAGCTTGATCTGCTTAAGGAGCCCCCTGGAGTAGGATCAGGATCCATCCCTGGTGTATGAGCTATCTTTTTCGAGCCCACTACCTATAGTGGGACACCTTGCACAGCCTTTTGGCAGGGGGAGGGGCTTGGATCTGCCCCTTCTGAATGTACCAGTCTTTGCTGACTTCCTATAGGAGGCCTTACCTTCTTGTAGGAGGGAATGGGGGGTGGGTTGGGGAGGGGAGGCTGGAGGGGCAGGAGGAGGGAAAAGGGGGATCTGTGATTGGTATGTAAAATGAATTAAAATTTTCTTAATAAAAGAAAAAGAAAACTCTTACATAATAAAATGTGTATTTATGATCAAAAAAGAGCACTTGTAGGTATCAATTAAAAGCTCAAGTTGAGAGAGAACTCTAGATTATCCACATAACCCTAAGGGCCCTTAGTAGGTGGAGATAGGAAGGTCAGGGTCAGGGAAGAAAGGTGATAACGGAAGTAGTATGGGCAAGAAAGGGGCTGGGACCAAGAGAGGCTGGAAAGGGACCAGAGAAAAAGCTCTCTCACAGCTGTCAGAGGAAACAGGCCTGCCAGCTCCTCCACTGGAAATGCTGAACTCTACAATGATACAGGAACAAATTTTGATTCTATTAAACCATTCTATTAAAGTCATTCATTATAGCAGCAAGAGGAAACTACTTTTCAGATATCTACAAATCTGGAAGTCTGTGTGATGGTCTCTGGGAAACTGGGACAAGAGTGGAGGAGATGGAGTGAAGCAGAAAGAGGTGAACAGTACCTCAGAGAGGAAATGAACAAGGCAAAATGGACATGGTACGGGCCAGGAAAGACAGGGGAAACAAATAGAATTATCAGCCTACTGGTTGATGGTCCACAGTGAAGATAATAACACCATCTATCAAAGAAATGATGAGAGTAAGACAGGAATGGGGCAAGATGAATGAACTTGAATTTCATGGAGGGAGTGTTGGATTTGAAGTACCTTCTGCAAATGAAGAGCATGCCTGGGCTAAGTCTTATAACACTCTAGCATGTATTTGGATATATATGATACTGGGTCAGAGAAATCAAGACCCAAATGAAATAAAGTCTCCAAAAGGAGAAAAGGAAAATTCTGTAGGCAGACCGAGTAGGATGATGTGCCAAGGACATCTGTTGCATTGAGCAAATGATACCAATAAAATGAGGACGTTATGGATACTCACTGCACAAGAGGGTATCAGCTAAGGCAAGGGCTACACAGATACCCACTTCATTGAACAAGATGAATTCAATGGTAAGGAGTGGGTCATTAGAGGGTTGGATTCACAACCAAATGATGTACATGGAGAAGAAAGTGGTTATTTAGAGAAGTTTGGTGATAAGTCAGAGTGAGAGGCATGGGGAAGTGCTGGTACAAATCTGAACATGAAGGTAAAAGTTTTTACATGTTAAGATATGAGTGCTGCCGGGCGTTGGTGGCGCACACCTTTAATCCCAGCACTCGGGAGGCAGAGGCAGGCAGATCTCTGTGAGTTCGAGGCCAGCCTGGGCTACCAAGTGAGCTCCAGGAAAGGCGCAAAGCTACACAGAGAAACCCTGTCTCGAAAAACCAAAAAAAAAAAAAAAAAAAATGAGTGCTTTAACATTGTGAAAGGAGGGTGCTGTTGAAAGAGTGAACTTGAACAAATAAGAAAGGGAGCAATTAGAAAAGGAATGACACTGGCATGGAGTAGGGTGCAAGACTGGAAGGGAGGGAGATCACCTGAAATTAAGGACATATTATAAAGCCATAAGGAAACTGGGTACATGTTAATATATGTTAATTCAAAATAAAATGAAAAGAAAAAGAAGTTTGAACAGAGTTACTCTGCATGGGTAGATAAAGCTGCTCCCAGGAGCTATAGATATTAATGAAAATCCCAGTGCTGGGACAGGGTATCCACATGAGTTGTTGATCTGGGATGTTTGAGAAATGCAGACCAACGCTACTACTCTTGGTTGCCCGTCAGCAATAGCTGACAACACTACATGAAGGACATGGAGAAATCATGCTAAAACTGAGCTGGAAGTTTCTACCTGCTGGCTAGCTTTCATAATGCTAGAAAGTGTAATGTACGCTGCTTGGTGAAAAGACACTAACTGTGTTCTCTCTGTAGTACTACTTACCTGCCCGGTAAGATATCCCACATTGGTGTAATAATAGTATTGCTGTTAATGGGTGACCAACTACATTCTGATTGATTTTAGGCCCACTCCACCAAGACAGAATTGATGTCTGTTATTAAAAACCTGGTTTAAAACATTTTGACATGGATTGGGGAGGCGTTCATGAGGCCCTACAGTTACCTACTGACCTACTGGCAACAAATGATTGTGGAGGATAGGCAGATTTTTTTTTTCAGCAGTGTAGCCACTGGTAAACATGCCCATGATCCTGTAAACAATTCTTCATCCATGTTCATGTAAGTACTATCAACTAAACTCTGGGTCAGACACACTAAAGGGTAAAAAAGTAGACAAGGGCCTGGCTGGGGAAAAGGAAGGAGATCCTCAAGCATATGAGAAGGGCAAGAGAGACTAATGGGATATGCAGATCTCAAAAATGCTTTATATTTCATACATTATGAAAGTGTCACAATGAAACTCATTATTCTATATAATTAATGTACACTCATAAAAAACTGATGACACCCTGGTGGGTGGGGTGGCACAGAAGCAAGGAAACTGCCTCTATTTTAGTACCATAAGTTGCATCTGATCTACATGAAAAAGCGCCTAGCATCTATGAGCTCAACTTTTGACTAATTAGTTCTGATGATTAAACGTTCTTAATTAGGCTAAAACCACTTATGAGTTATCTCATTTCTGGTTCTAAGACAAATAATGAAATTCTGCTCTGTAAGTTGCTTTATAAGATGTTCTAACACAAACTGAGCAACTCCATTCAGAGAAACATGGCGCTGCAGATGGAGCTCTATAAACCATGGAGAGCCTTTTACCAGGAGATACAATAGCCAACCAGTTAATCCATGAATGCCATGTTCAGTGTAGATTAGACACATGTAAGACCCAAGACACCCAACAATATAAGTTCAACACGCCTCCCTTAAGACACTGACTACTGCCTGGAAAATGTGTCCTCACGAAAAGATGGCTAGTGTTTGGTATCAAGTCCTGCCCAGCTGGCAGAAAACGAACTCACTCTTGTTGCACTGCCCGAGGAATGTACATTGGCACAACTGTTTTAGAGGACAATTTGGCTGGATCTGGAAAGACTAAAGCTTATCCTGCATCCAAACAATTCTATTTTAAATAGATGCTCTAAAGAAGAGTTCACACTTTAGAATAAGAGAACATGTGCCAACACGTACTATGCAACCAAAAACCAGCTAAATGAATGTGATGGTTTAAGCTTCATTATCAAACTGACTAAATTTGTAGTCACCTAAGAAAGGCCCTTGTGAAGGATATTTACAGAGAAGGTGAACAGAGGAGAAAAGAGTCACACATCACACGAGCTGGTGCTATAGACTAAATAAAAATGAAACCCCACCCCCCACCCACAGACACACATAACACATACACACACTCTGCACACATACACCACACACACACTACATACACATCACACAAATGACATACCCATTCCACACACACCACACACATCACACCATATACATACACAACACAACACACACCACACACACACACTACGCATACATACACCACATTCACAC
>CABHPR010146290.1:105062-136463 GCA_902168415.1 Peromyscus melanophrys
ATACATGTACTCGTGCATGCACTTGCACACACATACGTCACACACACACACACACACACACACACACACACACACACTCCAATATGATAAAGTGGGCTGAGCACCAGTATTTTGCTTCCTGGTATTGACTACAATGTGAGCCCTCATGGATAGAATTCCTCTGAACGGACACCCAACAAACCTTTAAGTTGCTTATTATTAAATACCTTTTCACAGGAATGCAAAAGATTTATGAAAACAATAGTATCATTATATAAATAATGCATAAATGTTTACATTCATACCACATACTATCAAACAAAATGAACTATGTGTTTGCTATATTAATGCAAGCATATCTCTAAAAGAAATGACAAAAAAGTATATCACAGATAACACACAGTATGATGTATTTATTAAACGTTTAAAGGCACACAGTGCTGTTTATTACATATACAAAAGTACACACACATATATATCATTATTAGTATATATAAATGTGGGTGCTGCAGACATAGCTCTACAAACCATGTAGAGCCTTTTGCCAGTAGACACAACAGCCAACCAGTTAACCCATGAACACCATGTTCAGTGTAAACTATGTAAGAATCAAGACAAATTTAAGTTCATTGCACCTCCCTTAAGACATTGACAACTGCCTGGAAAACAACTATCCTCATGAAAAGATGGCTAGCATTTGATATCATCAAGTTCTGACCAGCTTGCAGAAAACGTATGTATTTGGCAGCCAGTAGAGACCGACTCCTGTCCTCAGTGAGGCTCTTGTCCCACCCTCCTTCAATAACAGGATGGGCACATAGGGAAGAGCACAAACAGGAAGTACTTGTTTGTCAGTTTAGGATCGACAACCCTAAATGGCACGAAACAACTTAAAACACGCAGCTCTGAGAAGTGTTGCCGGTCATAGCTCTCAAAAGCTTTGGGATGCCAGCCAACAGTGGTCCTTGGCAGAGCATGTCTGCAGGTCTGAGAAGTGTCACAACTCTGGCCGACGACTGGAGAACTGCATCTCTGAAGTGGTCGTTGGTCTTGACGTTTGGAGCCTAGAAAGTGCAGTGGAATGTCTGCAGGGAAGGTGGGTGGAGTTTCAGGCTTAGGGAGCTAGGCTCATATGCAAATAGGGGGGAAAAGGACCAATCAAAGACGAGTAGTCAAACTGGTGCCTGAGAAGGACCTCAAGCTCCTCAAAAGGTAGAACAGTTCACATTCAAGCCCACAGTCTATCTCTTCAGGTGCTTTTCTTGTTAAAGTGTTTCTGTCAGTTCTGTGGTCCCCGGCACTTCCTCACTTTGTCAGCTGGGGGTCTTGGATCTTTTGCAGTTGCTGAGATTTGTTAGAAGTCTGCATTCTTGGCTTGAGTCTGCTAGCTGCCAGAAGACTCAGAAAGTTCCACACTGGGGCCCCATGGAACCCCAATATTAACTCAACCCACATGTGCTGGGGTATGTGCTTGGTTCTTGTTACAGGAGGAGATAAAGAAAACAGTACAGAAATGATTTGTTTTTCCCAGTGTCACCCACCACATGGTCACCATGAACCTGGTGACTTCCCATGCTTGACTTTCAGAAATGAAGATGGCAGCTGGTAGCTATTTTCTGCTACTCTCAAATTGTTCTCTTCATACATCATTGAAGTCTCCAAATGAAATTGTGTAATCTGATGCAGGTGGGTAAATGTCGGCTCACAGCAACCTGGATACAGCCCACTGAGTGCTTGGGTTTGTGTGCAAGTGTCCATACTATGCATACATGTGGGATTCACTCTATTCTGTTGCATTCTGAATGTGTGCTATTTAAAGCCTATTGTTGCTGGGGTCACACCATCTTGAATGTGTCCCTCAATACACTAGGATGTTTACCTAAGTGCTGGAAGATGAGGGAGTCAGCGCTGGCTTTCTTTCTCCTCAACTCTAGATGACTGTATTAGTTACTTTTCCCACAGATTCAGAGAAGCTAAGCAAAAGGAGTGTTGGGGAGGGGCGGGGGCGTGTGCAAGGAAAAATAGAATGGACATTGCTAGTGGATGGGGAGGAACCTGGAAAGGGGCTTGGGAATGGAAATAGGAGGGATGAGGGAGGAGGGATGGAGGGAGAGAGTACTAGAAGAGACAATTGGGACATGTCTGGGATGAGCTAGAAACCTAGAGCAATGGAAACTCCCAGGAATCTACAAGGGTGACCCTAGCTAAGACTCTTAGCACTGGGGGATACAGAGCCTGAATTGTCCATTTCCTGTAACCAGGAAAGACTTCCAGTGAAGGGATTGGGAAATCAACCCAGGAACAAACTCTTTGACCTACAATTTGTCCCATCTCCATGATGTGCTGGGGTAAAGATGGCACAGAAATTGTGAGAGTGACCAACTAATGACTGGAGACCCATACCCTGAGAGGGAGCTCCTCGCTGAGGGCCAGGACCCAGAGGCTGGATACCCTAGAGACCTGAGATAGAATCAAACAGGAATAGAAAAAAAAAAGTCAGTGAAATGATTCCTAATGATATTCTGCTACACTCATGGATTGGTGCCTAGCCCAACTGTTATCACAGAGGATTGGAACCTGATGGAAACAGATGCAGACCACAACCAAACTTCAGGCAGATCTCAGGGAATCCTGTGGCAGAAGAGGTGGAAGGATTTTAGGTGTCAAAGGCACCACAAGAAAACTCGCAGAACCAACTAACCTGGGCTCTCTCACAGAGACTGAACTGATAGCCAGGGAGCCTTCATGGGACTGACCTAGGCCTTCTGCATATATGCTACAACTGTGTAACTTGGTCTTCATGTACTCCCTAACAATGGGAGCAGGAACTGTCTCTGACTCTTTTGCCTGCTTTTAGGACCCTTTCCTCCTACTGGATCCCTTCATCCAGCCTTAATAGAAGAGGAGGTGTCTAGTCTCACTGCAGCTTGATACACCATGGTTGGCTGATATCCATAGGAGGCCTGCCTGTATCTGAAGAGAAACAGAAGAGGAGGAGTGGATGGGGTTTGGGGGACTGGAAAAGGAACAGGGAAGAAGGAAAGGAGGGGAACTTTGGTTGGGATGTAAAAACAAATAACAACAACAACAACAACAATAATAATAGATCACGACCGAGGCAACTTACAGAAGAGTTTATTTGGCTTATGGCTCCAGAGGAATAAGAACTTGTCATGGTAAGGAAGTGAGGCAGCAAGCAGCAGACAGGATGCCGGAGTGGTAGGCTGAGAACTCACGTCTTGAGCAGCAAGGAGGAAGCAGAGAGTGAACTAAATGTACCTAACCTGAGTCACAACCGCAACAAACCTTAAAAATTAACTGTGTTTCTGTTAACTCCAGCTCTCAAAGCTACTGTTTCCACCTTCCTTCAACTCCTTTTTGTTCCCATTACAGGAAGATAATGGGAAAAGGAAAACAAACATCAGCAGAGATAGAAATATTCAAAAGTGGCATTTGGATTGCCTGGGCGTTTTGAAGCTTGATATGTTTGGCACCTGCAGGACAACAGAAGGCGGTAATGCCAAGTGGTGCATCACGGTAAGCTGTTTTGTAGGCAGATTTTAATGTCTGGTTGCAGGGCAGCTACACTGGCTACCAGAAATGTAACAGTCAGGATTCATCAATATGACTTTTTAATTTAACTATAATAACCAAAGCAAAGCAAGCCACACTGGTATCCTGCATCATTTCAGGCAGGGCTGGTGTGTTGCCTGTGACACATACTGATGTGAGTGTTGCTCCTGGCAGGCCTTTTCTCTTTGTGTTCTTACCCTCCCCTTACCTGAGGGCCAGCAGCTTCTCCAGCTGCCTCTCCCTATCTCCCTTAGGCAGCTTTTCATCTGTGTATACATTGTATTTATATATACATACATATATATAAATAAAATGAGCCATCAAAACCTCCCCTTTCCCACCCACTCTTTAAAGTTCTAAATGTCTCATATATAGCATTAATTTGTGTTTGTTTCTATTTCTTTTGCCTATCATATTTCTAACTGCAATGTTTGCACTGTGTTAGAAATTTTTCATATATATATATATATGTGTGTGTGTACACACACACACACACACACACACACACACACACACACACACACACACCTTTCAGGCTGCTTCTTAAATTTAAGGAACCAAGGAAGTTTGATTTATTTGTTCAGTGCTTGAAATCTTGGTTACAGTATCTCAGACACTTCCTACGTTAAAATATGGAGGTTATGTCTTTCCCTGAATATTCTAACAGTGGCGCACTAGTGGTTTCTAAAATATCCCCCTTAACAATCCATACTTTTATAAGAAGCCTTGGTAAGGCACTGGAATGAATGCACTGAGTGTCCTCAGCTTTGTTGAAGCATTTCTCAGACAAGGATGATTTACATAACTAAGGCTGATTTTAAGATTTCCAGATGAGATTTTCACTGGGAGAAAAGGCACTTACAGGCACACTCAAGCTCTGGGCAGGTGAGCATGAGGCTGGGAGGAAACTATTGAGCAAGAACACAGACATGAGGAGTCTCCACTATGAGGTGGAGGGCATAGTAGACAGATTTACTGGTTCATGGAGTTTCTGTGTTCATGTTCTGTGTAACACACATGATCTGTTACAGCATTCAACCTATCTTTAGGACAGAGTGATGAAGATAAAAACTCGCAGGTTAACTAGCATTTTGATAGGTCAAGAAGGACAAAAGTGGTCCTGTGTTGTTTTCTAACAGTTGAGAAGAAAGGACTATTGCTATAAAGGGGAAACTCTTGGCTGCCAATGAAGATCAACGGAGCCAGCAAAGGAACAGAATGTTTTCATCTGAACGTTCTAAGTTAGTGCTCTTCTCTAAGCCTGTCACAGAGAGCTGTCTAGACTAACAGTCTCTAGGCAGATGCCACTAAAGAAAATAAAACAATGAAGTAGTCATTGTCTCCAAGGAGGTAAGTTCTGTGTCCAAGTTAAAATGATCAATACACTGGTGCCTAGGTGCTTCAAAATGATAAAATTTGGATGTTAGCAAAAAACAGGTATGAGCATAAAATCACCCTCATTTATTGTGTTCATAACTCCCTCCAATCTGGGCAGTTTAGGGAGGTGAAATCCCACAGTGACAACCTACATAGTGGCAGGCCAAGTAGTGGTTCTGCTGTGTCCTTAAAATACCCAACAAAAAAGAACACACCAAAAGGAAATTATTTCAAAACTTATAATCATCAAGTAATAGGGTGTCTCTCGTGCTGGACTCTAAATTCTATTATTTCTGCAAATGCAATACTTGACAGTTGTTATTGCTTGGATGTGTCCCCAACAAAGAACATGAACTAGGAGCCTATTACCCCATGAGGAAGGAGGACAGTGGGACAGGGGAGGGTGGGACAGTGGAAGACATCCTCTAGGCTGCAAGTTCTGTCTCTTGTTCTGCATCTCCCATCTCTCACCCTCCTGCCTTCTGTCATGGGATGATGCAATAAGGAAGGCCCTCACCTTAATGTTGAGCTCATCAGCCTTCAGAATCATGAAGATTAAATTTGGAACACTGAGAAATAAAACTCTTTCTTGTTTCATTAGTAGTATCTTATTATAACAATACAAAGTAGATCATTCAGTAACATTTTATCAAGTTGAGTTTTTATTTTAAGATTTTATTGTGTGAGCATGCATGGGTGCATGTGTGTGTGAATGTGTATTTGTGTGTGAGTATGTGTGTATATATGAGAGTGTGTGTGAGTATGTGTGTATGTAAGTGTGTGTAAGTGAGTGTGTATGGTGTGTGTGAATGTGTATATGTGAGTGTGTGCATATATGAGTGTGTGTTGTGTGTATGAATATGTATGTGTGTATGTGAATGGGTGTGTACATGAGTATGGTGTGTGTGTATGTGTGTGTGTGCATGCGTGCATGCATGCACACATGTAGGAGGCTAGCTCCCACATTTTCAATGGTTCTTATGAGGAGGAGAGAGGGATAAGAAAATATTAGATAGAAACATAGTGAAGAGGAGAAAGACAGAAACACAGGATAGCTTTGGGAAGACCTGGGTCAATACTCAATGGCCTTTTCCATTTATTCAAAAGGACTTTTTATAACAATGTCAAGGGGTGTGGCAAAAGAGCCCCCACTTACTAAATCAAAGCACACCATACAGCCAAGTGTAGACCCTTCAAAACACTTGATAAGCACACTGTGGTCAAATCATCCCCTTATGCAGCCCTGCTGGGTAAAGCAAGCTCAGATTCTTGGACCCTGAGTAAGTTCTCACTAGGAAACCTCTGTGGTTCTCTACAGTTCCCCCTTCTTAATATTTTAAAGGGCTCCCTCAGACCCCTCAGATAGAATGCATCTGTCTTAGGTCGTCTTCTTCACTAATCAACCTTACCTGTCATGGAGATACACTTTCCATCAAGTGTACTCTGTCTTAGGTTGGCAGTTAGCAACAAGGACTTACCCATCTCTGACTACCAGCCTCTCGCAGGGGAAAGTACAGAGCTTAACTCTATGCAGCTCTAAATTAGGTCCCCAGTAAGAGCTTGCAAGTAGCTGGAACAACCACAGCAATTCCTATGGCTGCTACAACCCCAAGTAAAGGAGTAGAGGATGACCAAGATGGAATGCCCATTTTGAATAGGTCTAAGATGATTGTAGCAGCCTCAGCTATATTGAGCCCTTTTTTAAATCAATAAATCCTTGATGCAACCACATCAAATAAATCAATATACTCCTTATGCAACCATAGCAAACCTAAAGACTCCCTTAGGTTCACCAAACCATGGTTCATCAATACGAACAGGTTAACATAATTCTAGCATGAATATTACTATATATATTTACAATTCTTACAAACTTACATCCAAAAGCAAACTCTCAAAAGAACTAACTACAGCCAGGCAGCGGTGGTGCATGTCTTTAATCCCAGCACTCAGGAGGCAGAGCCAGGCAGATCTCTGTGAGTTCAAGTCCAGCCTGGTCTACAGAGAGAGATCCAGGATAGGCACCAAAACTACACAGAGAAACCCTGTCTCAAAAAAAAAACCCAAAAACTATCTACACTTTACAAACATTAGCAAACATCCAAAAGTGATCCCTTAATAGAACTATTTACATTTTCTTCTAACAAGACAGAAGGTACAAGAATTATGAGTCATCATAGTTAAAATTGTAGGTGAAATCAAAATCTGTTCCATTTCTGACGTTTGAAGTTCAAAGTCAGTTCTAAGACCAGTTTTAAAGTTCCCCTGAAAGTTTGAAACCAGAGCCTAACTTGTCAGCAGCTCTGGAATCTATACGGTCCCTTTACCAAAACTTGTTGCAGTGCAGCAACCCAGTCCAAACAAGTCTCTGCATCTTTTGGTAGCCTTCCTTAGGAGGGCTGCCCTAGGGTGAAGGTGGAATTACCATACTGAGCTGCTGTAAAATTCTTTGAAAAGCTTTCTGCTCAGCTATTAAGAATCTAATTTCACCACTACAGAAGGAAGATGAGTACCCTTCTGTGGTAGTATTGTGTTCCCCAAAATATTGTGTATGCTAATAAACTTATCTGGGGTCAGAGAACAGGACAGCCACAATATGAAACAGAGGTTAGGCAGTGGTAGCATACGCCTTTAATCCTAGCATTCCAGAGACAGAAATCCCTCTGGATCTCTGTGAGTTCAAGGCCACATGGGAAACAGCCAGGCGTGGTGACCCACGCCTTTAATCCCAGAAAGCACGCCTTCAATCCCAGGGAGTGGTGGTAGAAAGCAGAAAGGTATATAAGGCGTGAGGACCAGAAACTAGAGGCCTTTGGCCTGGAGAAGCCTTTGGCCTGGAGAAGCATGTGGCTGGTTAAGCTTTCAGGCTTCTAGCAGCAGTTCAGCTGAGACCCATTCTGGATGAGGGCTCGGGGCATCCAGTCTGAGGAAACAAGACCAGCTGAGGATTCAGCGAGGTGAGATAGCTGTGGCTTATTCTATCTCTCTGACCATCCAGTGTTCACCCCAATAACTGGCCTCAGGTTTGACTTTATTAATAAGAACTTTTAAGATTCATGCTACACCCTTCTGGGAAGATAACCTTCTGGAAGACATGAAGAGCTGCCAATTTTTGAGAAAGAAAAATTACTAAGTCTCTCGAGCCCTTCGGTTCCTCCCTTGTTGCATCCCAAGACTTCTGTTCCTTAAACTGGGCTTCATGGCCAAGAGGGGACTGACCCTGATTGAACAATTTTGTAGAAGCATCCTTTCTAGTGGAAGCTCTGGTGGAGCAGAAGGTTTTGTTTTACCCATGTCTGCCTCAGGAAAAATTTCCCCCAGCTGCTCAGGACTCAGATCCAAACCATCCAGAATTAGTGCCTAGAGGCCAAAAGCTTCCACTGGGATTATTTCTGGCCCATGCTCCTCATAATGATGCTGCATTTAGACTCTGATTCTCCCCAAGAGTCTGCATCCAGAGTCCCATATTTGGAAAACCCAGGACACAACTCCTCTACAAACTCTAAAAACCTCTGTACTTGTTGCTGTTCTACCTTAACTTCCCTAATTTTCAAACTCTCTACAAGTGAATATTCAAACACCTGCTTGCTATTTCCCTGCCCCATCTCAGGTTCTCTTTCTCAGACTGCTAAGTCCACAGTGGCTGCTTGTTCCTGTTCCTTGTTCCTTGATGCTGTTTTTAGTACACCAGTTCTAGCACTAGGGAAACTCTACTCTTACCCTAAGTTTCTTCCTATACAATATCCCTATACCTAAACCCTATATTTTCACCTAATTTAGTAGATGGAAGCTGAAAGAGAGAAACAGAGACTGAGAAAGATACTTGTGGCAGCCTAACTTTCACTACTTGCTTTGGCTTAACTGTTAGCCACTCTGCTTTATCTTTATATAGTTTTACTCCCAAAGAATAGAATACCACTACCTTAACCTTAATTCATAACTGGACATGTCCAACTGCTTCCACAGTGCCCCCTTCTCTCCCTTACTTATCCTCTGTACCCAAGTCCCAAGTTCTGGCACCATCTCCCACCTTTTCAAGGGTTCTTATGAGGAGGAGAGAGGGATAAGAAAACATTAGGTAGAAAGAGAGACCTAGTTGATGAGAAGAAAGATAAAAACACAGGAAAGTTTTGGGAGGACATGGGTCAATACACAAAGGCCTTTTTTGTTTATTCAAAAGAGCTTTTTATAACAATGTCAAGGGGTGGGGCAAAAGACCTCCCCCTTACTAGATCAAAGCATAACACATAGCCAAGTATAGACCCTTCCAAACACCTAGTAACCACACCCATGGTCAAATCATCCCCTTATGCAGCCCTGCTGAGTAAAGCAAGCTCAGATTCTCAGACCCTGAGTAAGTTCTCACTAGGAAACCTCTGTGGGTCTCTACACACACACCACGTGCATTCAGGTACCCACAGTAGGCAGAGAGCATCAGATTCCTAGAGTAGGTGTTACAGAAAGCTCTGACCCACACAATGGTGTTGGGAATGAAAATTGAAGCTTCTGAAAGAACAACAAGTGCTCTTAACCACTAGGTCATCTCTTTAGCCCTCAAATTGAGTCTTCAAATGCTGGCCATTAGAAGTACTATGTATCATTCTGGCATCAATCATACAGATCTGTAAATTTTCCAGGACTGAAACTAGAGGACAATAACTTTACACCCAAAAAAGGAAGCCAGAGACTCAGTGGATGAGGAATCTGGGCATAGGTCTGTAAGGAAACTACTGCCTCACATCAAGTATGACCACCAGGGAGTCACATGGCCTCTATTTTTCACTGGACAAAAAGAGCTGCATGGAGCTGACACAGATCCCAGTGAGGGCAAACAGGTTAGCACACAATGAAAAGTGTGAACTATTTGAAGGTGGAATCATGTGCAACATGACACTTTGTGTGCCAGTAGGAATTCACAGAGAGGATCATCTCTAATTGAAGCTTCCCCACACCAGCTTTATACCAATCCCTTAGCAGACCTGGGAGTAGTTTCCTGCCTCAGTGTCCCCCAACAAACCCCTTCCATGGTCCCAGCAGGACCTGGACATATTTTGTACCAGTGCCTGCTCTGAGTTTGGCTATTATCATTTTTTTCTGACTATTATTTCACTAGGAAAGATGTTTTTCTTCCCCACCTCTCCAGTTCACTCCATGTCAGTTCTTTGCCTTACAAAGCTAATTTTTACAGTTCTAATTTGCAAAGATTGTGAGGTGTTTTTTGGTTTGTTTTTGGTTTTGGTTTTGGTTTTTGTCTTTTTTTTTTGCCATCGATAATTCCCTTTGCTAGTTCTGGTTCATCAATAGTTAGAAAGCAGTTTTCTAGAAAGCATTGTTAAAGCATGGGTAAGTGGAGAGCAAATTGTTTTTAATGGAATTGGTTCTATCTTCACCATAGGATTTCCTCATAAGACCCTTTCCAGTGTCTCCCATCTCATTTTTCCTTTCCCACTCATATCACTGGCCTGAGCAATTTTTTTTTCAAGACAGAGTTTCTCTGTGTAGTTTCGGTGCCTGTACTGGATCTCATTCTGTAGACCAGGCTGGCCTTGAATTCACAGAGATCTGCCTGGCTCTGCCTCCTGAGTGCTGGGAAGCCATGTGCCACCACTGCCTGGTAGCCTGAGCAATTTTTACAGGAATGTGAAGGACTCTCTTATGCAGATCCTGACCGACTATGGTCAGATTTCCTGAGGAAAAAAATAACTTTCAGCCTGTGGACAGAACAGGACATACCTGGCTTCCTAGTACTGGGTGGTGAAGTAAAGAAATATGTATATATTCCTTAGGAAAATGAATCTACATGCACTATATACTTGGATAGACATTGCACTCAGCTCCACATTCCTATTACAAACACACTGGTTATTATAAAGAAGGGTAAAGGGAATTGTATCATTTTGCTTTTTAGTTAAACACAAGGTTTGTCTTTGTAGAAACAGATGGGTAGCATTTTAAACCATAATTTACACAATTGAAGCAGAAAAGAGTTACAGTATAAAGGCAGCTGACTATCCCTTTATTCTTCTTCCCAGAGATCTTCCAAATGAAATAGAAGTTAAGGTAACATGAAGAAAGAGATATGCATGAGGGGCCTGATATCTACATTTTTCTAGGATCAAGGACAAGAAAAACAAAGGTAAAAGAATGATGGGATGTACCATCAAAAGCTAAGGAAATAACAAATTGTAGGGACAGATAAGAAAGGCTTATATAACCATTTAAATCCCAGAGCAAATGAAAAGAAACAGAAAGAAGTGAATTCACCTTTACACATTCTGTTCAGAACTCTGACAAACTGAGCCAAAATTACAGGGGTGAAAGAGCTTGAAATTTCTCAAAGCGTTTCCCAAGAATGCAAACAAAGTGGCTTAAATAGAAATAATGAAGGTGCTTCTGAGCATGTGATCTAAACTGCAGGGACATTGTCTTCTGCTCTGGTTCCAGTTAGACTCAGAAGGATGTGGATGGATCCATTGCAGCAAAGGGGAAGCAGGAAATTGATCTAATTGTAGATAACTTTTAAGAAAAAGACACTTGAGGTGTGCAAACAGGGTCCCCAAACTGAACTTGATAACTTTGCAATTGGGTCATGAACAAAAGGAACTTGCATAGTCCTTTTATTGAAAAGGACTAATGGGTGGATATTTCAGTGGATTCCTGTCACTGCCTGGACCAGCCTTCAGCAGCGCAGGGCTCAAAGAGAAACACATAGAGTCAGTGTACTAGACCTTTCTATCTGAGGGTGTTAGGGGAAAAGATGCTCACACACTCTCTTGATGTTTTCCTTCAGACCTTTTTTTTTTTTTTTTTTTTTTTTTTGGTTTTTCGAGACAGGGTTTCTCTGTGTAGCTTTGCGCCTTTCCTGGATCTCATTTGGTAGCCCACAGACCTTTTTTTTATTCTTCTTTTGCATTCTCTATTCTTTATTTTCCTGGTGATTTCCTTCTCTCATTCTTGATGCTTTCTTTCTAACTCTATCTTTATTCTTGATATTTCCCTTCTAGTTCTTTCACTCTCATTCCTGATGTTTTCCTTCTAACTCATTTTAACTCTCATTCTTGATGTTTTCCTTCTAGCCCATTTTAACTCTATCATTATTCTTTCCCTTTTAGCTATATACCCCAGCAAAATCTTTCACACAATATAAAAATTACATTGTGGTTACATTCTGTTTTTCAAATGAATGATTACAATGAATACAAATTAAAAAACAGCATGTTTTCCATATCCCTTATATGATTACACATTTTACATACTATAAACAAAAACAAATTATCCCAAGAACCCACATACATTCATACTCAAGCAACTTATTATACATTAACTGTGTAGGCAAGCAAGATATTCTTCTCAGTCAGGTCTTTTACTGGCAAGTTGTGTTTTGCAGTTACAAAGAAAGAGCCAATTATTTTATTAATTATCTTAAAAGGTAATCTTATAAGGAATCATAAAGGAATCACAAACCTAAACTTTTATACATGAAAACAATCAATCAGCTCTACTTTAAATCTTTATGGTGCATGCCCACTCATCAATAGTTTCTTATATCAGGAGATTGAGGGCAGAAATGAGTATAAGGAATTAATTGGTCTTCAACCAATTTTAGCAAGAAACACAGTCAGCTAATGATAATTGGGTTGCTTTGTTTTTGTTCCCTGACCTTAATGAGTTCCTCATTCAACTATGTGCCTTTCTAAAACTTTAGATTATTTTCTTAGGCTTTTCACCTCCAAGCTATTTGACAAAAACATCTCATTCTAACTTTAAGCTACTTTAAAAGCTTTGTTTCAGCTATTATGCACCCTGAAACCTATGAGCACATCTTCTGACATTAAGGTTAAAAGAATTTAACCTAGTTGGTCTACCAGGACTCAGTTGTTTTTCTTAATCATTAACCTAAACCACAGTCTATATGGCTCCTCAATAGAAACTCATGTGTTCTAGTTGTGTGACACTTCCTTGTTTATACTTTAAATCATCAAAATTCTATTTAAACTAACATTAATATTATCAATCAGACAGTACATCTTAGGAAGAAATCATCTTCATAATAATTCACAGGTAAGAATTCCCAGTAGAATGGAATATTTCCATGAGATAAATGTACTTTATTACAGGCAGTGGGTATCTCCCCACACCCATTCACACCATGCCAGATACCAGAGAAAAATAGAAGCAGCAAACATGTAAAGGCACAGCTAAAACAAAAGACATTTTGGAGTCTGTGGTCTCGAGGTCTTGCCTATCTGAGAGTTGCCTCCCAGTGAGCTGACACCTTGAACTTCAATTGCCACCTGCTGCTCCTCTGACATGGTCACTGGCAGATTCCAAAGAGGTTAACACAAAGACAGAGCTAGAATAAGCATTGAGGGATGTTCAGTTTTCAACAGCTTAGGGACTAATGAACACCACAGCCAGCAGGTCTGATTCCTCAGCATTTGCTCCCTGGGCCTGGTCAGATGCTGGGAGAGAGGCAGCAAAGAGTGTGATAGCTATCAGAAGTGGCTTATTTCACAAAACCCAAAGGTCACTTCAACAGGACACAGACTACATGGTTGAGGACAGAAACAACATCTGGAATGAAAACTGATCTGATATTAGTGTCCTAATATGATTCTTATATTAGAGTCAATACTGGTTTGGAATTCAGGTAGCCAGAACCACCTGACCTTCCCATGTGGAAATCAGGTGGGAAGGGCGCACTGTGAGCAGGTCCTGTCATATCACAAATGGGAGATAAGTCAGCTTCATTCTAGTCAAAAGCCTTATACATGGCTGGGAGAGGTTACTGCTGCTTATATCCAGCTCAAGCACAAAGCAGAAAACTCACTTCTGGGAAAGCTGTTGAGGAGTCTTAAGCAAGTCATACCTTCTTTCTGAGCCTCTGTTTCCTAGATGCAAATGACTGACCAAAGTTAAATCAAAGTGAAGTAAATAATCTAAACAGATACATAACCACCAATGAGCTAGAAACAGCAATTTAAAAATCTCCCAACTACTAAAAGACCAGACACCAGATGGATTCAGTGCAGAATTCTACCAGACCTTCAAGGAATTAACACCAGCACTCAATAGTTCTCTAAAATAGAAAAGGAAGAAACACTTCCAAATTCTTTTTATGAAAGCCAGATATTGAAACCAAATAAAAACCAAACAATAACAACAACAAGTAAGGAATTATGGATCAATCTCCAGGATGAATATAGATGCAAGACTGCTCAATAAAATATTTACAAATCAAATTAAAAAAACATTAAAAAGATCATCACCAACTATGATCAAGTAAATTTTATCCAGAGATTCAAGTAAGATTCAACATATGTAAATCAAACCAATGTAATCAACCATATAAATAGACCCAAAGAAATAAAATATATGATTATCTCATTAGATGCAGAAGAAAAGATTCAACAAAATACAACATTCCTTACTGACAAAATTTCTGGAGCAACAAGGGATACAGGGGACATATCTCAACATAATAAAGGCAATGTATACCACATCCACAATCAACAGCATGGTAAAGGAAAAAAAGAAAACTCCAAAGTATTTCCACTAACATCAGGACCAAAACAAAGATGTCCTCTCTCCCCACTCCTGTTCAATATAGAGCTTGAAGTTTTAGCTAGAACAATAAGACAACTGAAGGAGATCAAAGGGATACAAATAGGAAACGAAGAGGTGTGAGTATCCTTATTTGCAGATGGCATGATTCTATACATAAAACATGCTAAAGACTCCACCAGAAAGCTTCTGCAGCCAATCAACACAGTCAGCAAAATAGAAGGTTATATAATTAACACAAATAGAAGTCTTCCTATATATTAACAATAAACATACCAAAAACGAAATCAGGAAAACAATCCCATTTACCATAGCCTCAAATAAGATGCAAACTTTAAGACACTGAAGAAAGAAATTGAAGAAAACACTTGAAGATGAAAAGGCCTCCCATACTTATGGATTGGTAGGATTAATATTATGAAAAATGGCCATCTTATCAAAAGCAATGCTCAATATAAATGCCCATCAAAACTACAATGCAACTCATCACAGACTTTGGAAAAGTAATCACAAATTTCATTTGGAAACATAAGACTCATGATGGTGAGAAAATCCTGAATAGTGAAAAGACTACTGGGGCTATCACCATCCCAGATATCAAGTTATTCTGCAGAGCTATAGCAATTAAAACAACATGGTACTGGCATAAATACAAACATATTGATCACTAGAGAGGAACTGAAGACAAACATATAATCCTGGGCTCCTACAGCCACCTCATCTTTTTAGAGAAGTCAAATATGTACATTAGATAAAAGACAGCACCTTCAACAAGTTTTCCTAGATAAACTGGATAGCTGCTTGTAGAAATGAAACTAGTTCCTCATCTCTCACCTGTGCAAAGCTCAACTCAAAGTGGATCAGGAACTCAACATAAGACGTGCTACCTTGAATATGATAGAGGACAAAGTAGGGAATACACTTCAACTTACAAGTATAGGAAAGGAATTTAGGAACAGGACTCCAATAGCTAATGAGAACATTAAGGCTGAGAATTAATAATAATAATGAAGCCTCATGAAACAACGTACAATAAATGACACTATGACTTGAGTGAAAAGGCAGCCCACAGAAAGGGAAAAATTGTTACCAGCTGTAGCAGGCTTTCTCAGACCGCCAGCCACAAAACCATGATATGGAGACTTACTATTATGAATTCTCAGCCTTAGCTTAGACTTGTTTCTAGCTAGGTTTTTTTTTTAACTTAAATCAACCTATTTCCATCGATCTATATGCTGCTCCGAGGTTCATTTACCTGATCTATGTACTGACCACACTGCTTTCCTGTTTCCTTGTGTCTGGCTGCCTGGTTCCGGCAGGCTGTTCCCCCAACCCTGCTGGCTGGCTGGCTCCCCTTTTCTTTCTGCCTGCCAGCCCTGCCTATTCTGCCTCTGCCTGGCTGTTGACCATTCAACTTTTTATTAGACCAACCAGGTGCCTTAGGCAGGCAAGGTGAAACAGTAAAACATATTAACATAGTTAAACAGATGCAGCATAAACAAATGCAACACTTGTTTACATAGTTAAACAAATATTCTATTCCACAACAACCAGCTATACATTTGACAGAGGGTTGGTGACCTGTATGTAAAGAAAACTCAAAAAAATAAATAACAACAAACAATCCCAGTAAAAATTGGGATATGGAGCTAAGGAGTTCTCTAAAGAATAAATACAAATGGCCAAGAAATGTTTAAAACCATATTCAACATTTTTAATTATCATGAAAATACAAATGAAAATGACTTTGAGATTTTGTCTCACCTGAGTCTGAATGGCTAACAAAGAAAAAGTACAAAAAGACAGGGTAGAGAATGGCTCGGCAGCTAACCGCATTCACTGCTCTTAGAGAAGGTCCAGATCTGGTTCCCATAGAACCATATAGAAGCTTACAACTACCTGTAACTCCAGTTCCAGGGTATCAGACGCCCTCCTCTGATGCCTATAAAAGAATCATGCACACACATGATGCACGTACATACACTCAAGCACACACACGTACAAAAGAAATAAAATCTAAAAGATTTTTGTAGATGTAACCAACCTTATTAAATCTTATTAAATAAGAAACACAGAGCCAATGTAAAGATAAAAGCCCAAGAGGTCAGAGCTAAGAGCCTTACCCGCCTGCTGCAGCTAGCCTCTTCAGCCAAGAGACCTCTCCGAAAGGAAGCTACTTCCTGTGTGTTTGTCTTTATAAAGACTTCCTGTTCTGCCTTCTCATTGGTTGTAAACCCAACCACATGACCATCTCATCACTGCCTGTCTGTAGGTCACTCCAGGTCTTCTATGGTTGGTATTGAGATTAAAGGTGTGTGTCTCCAATGCTGGCTGTATCCTTGAACACACAGAGATCTACCTAGTTCTGCCTACCAAGTGCTGGGATTAAAGGCTTGCATCTCCTTCAGCAAATCCTACCGGCGTGCACCACCACAACTGGCTTTCGCTATGGCTTGCTAATAGCTCTGACCCCTAGGCAACTTTATTTATTAACATACAAATAAAATCACATTTCAGTACAAATAAAATACCACTATGGATTCTAAAATGACAATAAATTCTGGCACAGAAATAAAGAAAAGGGGATCCTTAGTCACTGTTTTTGGGACTGCAAAAAGGTTCAGCCACTACAGAAACCCACATAGAGACTCATCTAAGCTCTCCATATATAGATCTACAATATGATCCAGCTACACCATTCCTAGGCATATTCTCCAAAGTCTCTATCTATATCCTACTACAAGATCATGTGCTTATCCACATTTGTTGTTGTTCAGTATACAATAGGTAGGAAATGGAAATAACTCAAATGTCCCTTAATGGATAAATAATGAAAATATTGAACAAACACACAATGGAATATTATTCAGCTACAAGAAATAGGGAATTTTGAAAATTTACACGTAAATCAATGGAGATGAAAATAATCATTCTGAATGAGGTAACCCAGACACAGAAAGACAACACCACATATCTTCTGACAGATGTAGATTTCAGCTTTGAATCTTCATTATGCCTTTAATTGAAATACCCACAGAACACTGGAAACTAGTAAGGGGTCATGGGAAGGGCGTTTCAAGGGAGGAACAGTAGGACACAGGTGGGATGAAGGAGAAATGGTAGTAATGACTGAAAGAGTTAAATGGAGAGGATACAGGAGGGCAAAGTAAAGGAGGGAGTTTGGGGAGAGATATCTAATACCAAAGGCCTTTGAAAATGCCACATGGAAACTTACTATTGTCAAAGCTTCCTAAAATATATGCATGCACATGTAAATGGGATAACTTTAAAATGAGAGGTCATTCACAACTTGACAGACATGGGTACTAAAGATACCACACACTTTAGTCACAGGACATGGAGAAATCCAGCTGGTACCCAGCTGGAAGCTTTATCCCTACTGGCTAGCTTACAATGTGCTGAATTTCTGTGCATGTTACTATAGGAGAAAAATAATCAATATTACCTATCTGTGAACTCTGCAGGCTGCAATACCTGGCCTGGCAACATATGCCCATTGGTGCAATAGCAGCAGTAATGTTGCAGGAGCAAACTACCACTTTCTAATTGGATTTAAATTCCACTCCACAAGATAAAATTCATGTTTGGGCCTAAAATCTGGGCTAGGTCATCATGGACCGTAAAGGAAAATCTAGTACTATTATTCTGCTAAATGGACATAATAATTAATTGCCCTCTGAGTTCTTATCTTTATATCCGTATATTACTACATCTTTCAAACCTCATCAGAGAAGTTTCTTTTTTCTTTCAGGAGATGGCAGTTAGTTCAGAGACCTACAACTGGCCAGTGTGCAGAGAACCAAAGACAATGGAGTGCTCAGCTCTAAATAGGACATTTATGTCATACCCCGTAACTTCAAGTCTCAGAGATTATTGCAGAAGAGAAGGCAGAAAGATTGTAGGAGACAGAGTAAATAGATGCTTGCAGTAAAATATTTGTGAAGCATGCCAGTATACATATGAACTCATCGTCCTGGGACTACATGCACAAGACCTGTACAAGATCACTCCTTCCAGTCTCCCAGCTCTGATCAGAGACAGGCTCACAAAGTCTCACTCTTCCCAGAGCAGCTGCTGGTGATGTGATGGTCTAGGGGAGGAAGGGTCAGTTTTCTTCAGGAGCATAGGCTCTGGAAGGACACACTTCAGTAGATGGTCCCATATACACACAGGAAACACCAAAACGGACTCAGCGGGTTTAAGCATACATAAAGTTGGGTGGGAAAGGTGTTGAGGGATTGGGAACAAGTTGGAAGGGAGGAAATGTAGAAGTGCAAAGGATTAAAAGATATTATGTATGCATATATGAAATTCTCAAATAATAAAACAAAGAAGCCAGGAATGGTGGTGCTGAAAAGCAGCCAGTGTCTTAAATTTCTACTAGTTTTTATATTTCTTTTCTTTCCTTTTCCTCTCCTGAGTAAACTGATAGAAAAGAACAATGATCAGGAATGTGTACATATATTGAAACAGACAGATGCATGAATACACAATAGTGAATCGGGCATAAGGACAAAATAGTGGCCTCTGCTAACAGCAGTACTGACCACACCTGCACTCCAGCACTGCTCTGAGCCTGTGCATCAGCATCTACCATGGGCCAGATACACTCAACACATGAGTCTTGTGAAGACGGAGTGTTCAAAGCATGTTAAAATATGTTCTTCTTTCACTCTGTGTTATAATGACAAAGGTTTTAGTTGTGTAGAGCAACTAAAAGAAAAAAATACCTATTCAGCAATAGCTTATTTTCTATATATAATTAACCCAGAACTATAATAAATCTCAAAACTTAATTTCTCTTTACATTTTAACCTTTCTTTAGCTTAAACATCACCAATCTTTTGAATTAATAGACTAATGTAAGAATAACATTTATTTCCCTTTTCACTAGTGATCAATGTATTTATAAGTTTTAGATACTAAGAGCTTAAGAGATCTTGTTTGGGAACCATTAAACCACCTAGACACTTGGTTGAATGGGTTCCCTTAAACATTTCAAACTCACCCTTAGAGATTAATATATTCTGTTCCACCAAATACCTGATACGAAAACAACAGCAAGCAAAATCAAAGTACTTAAAGAAATCAAGAAAAATCTAGTATATCAGACTTACAAACATGAGAAGTAATTATCATCTGTATAAAAAAATCTGAATAAATCAAATGCAACAATCCCTAAACTCATGGGCAAAGTCACCGAGAAATACACTGCTTAAAAAAGATACTATATTCTCTTTAGCATTTCCTAAATCTGTGATAACATTGTTACAAATGTCACCAGGAAACTTATGCAAGTATGAAGTGCTATCTTCCTACAATCCCCTAGGGCAAACTTTATTGCTAGCATCTGGCATGTTCTAGAAATTCATTTAAATTCAAGGCTCAGAGTTGAGGAAATGGCTCCGTGTTTAAAGAGCTTACTCGGCAAACATGAAGACCTGCGTTAAGATCTCAAGCACCCACAGGGGAAAGTCTAGGTATGGTGGCATGGCTTTATAATCCCAACAATGGAGGGCAGGCTGGCAAGGGTGGAGACAGGCAGATCTCAGGAGCTTGCCAGGCCTGGCCAACCAAAGAAGCAGGCTCTATGTTCAATGAGAGACCTATCTTAAAAAAAATAATGTATAGATCAGTTGAGGAAGACACATGATCAACCCAAACTCTGGCCTTCATATGCACACATGTGCTACACACACACACACACACACACACACACACAACCACACACACAAAGCTCTTCAGGGTAGAACATTTATCAAATAAGAGAATCTCATACTTCCATTGGGTGCTCCATCAGTAAATTCAAAGATGTTAGCCAGAGTCAGGCAGTCTCATCATTTCAATACTGCTTCCAGAAGCCTTTTTCCAGCCTCAGGTCATTATCTGAGCTGCTTCCTACAACAGCAGGCTTTTTACAGCCGTGTTGCCCCTTCTGTTTTGGTTGGCTGGCAGCAGAGTACATTTTCTGTTGCCTCATTTGGCTTAAAATCATAAATTTTTAAAAGAAGTTGTTTGGTGCAGTTTTACAAATTCTTCTTACCCAATTCAAGTTGAAAAAAAAATTGTGTGTGGGCATGGATGCACACACACACACACACACACACACACACACACACACTGGTGGGGTTATAAGCATTTTCCTTGCTCTGTGATGGGGATTTGTGCTTGCAGATATTTTTCTGTCTTGTCTCTCATTGGGCCACTTATGTACCAAGGTATAAAACAAGAAGGAAAGAGGTTAACTCCAAAGAGATGGGGTTGTGGAGATGAAACTAGCATATCGTGTGGCCATGGCAACTGGCAAAGCAGACTGCTGGGAATTGTCTTGAGGGGACTTCACAGCTGTATGAATTTCCTGTTGCCTTTGAAACAAACTTTCACACACTCGGTGCTGTAAAATGACACAGTGTCACCTGACAGTTTTGGAGGTCTAATACTGCCATACTACCATGGGATCAAAGTCAAGATTGAACAAGCCAATGTCTCACTCTATAGGATCAAAGAACTGTCCATGGGGCCTGTGTCTCACTCTGCAGTTCAAGGGAAAAAAATCATGAGGCCATCTGTGCCCTACCCTGACAGCTCAAGGGAGAGTCATGGTGTCACCCACATTTGTCTGGTGGCCCTGACCATCCTCACAGGTAAGAATGGCTGTCCACCTCTTTCATAATTCCATCTCTCTCATTCCTTTGCCTCCCTCTTCTCCATATAAGGACATGGATCCAGAAAAGAGCCCAAGGTGATCACTCTATCTTAAGGTCAGCTGCTCAGCATGTAGCACAGGACAGAGATGGCCTCTGGTATTGGAAATAGCGAGGATGTTTTCAGGAGACAGAATATGGGCTAACATAAAAACTGCCTTCCCAAAAAGAGCTAATTACTACGGAACATGGAGAGACAGCAGACACAAAACCCCGAGAGCAAAGAAAATGAAAGGCATGGCAAAGGTGTGTCTCACTGTCTTTGGTGGACTCATTTTCCTAAACTAGGTCAAACTGGAAGCTGAGAATGAATTTTGGCTGGAAGTTTTTCTGCCTTAGTGCAACCCATGTCCTACTGCATCTGAAGCATGTCCTCAGGCTCCCCATTATGAAGAAAGGTAAGGTACACACAGAGAAAGTCTGAAGGCTATGAAACTATAGAATAGCTTTTCCCCAAGAGTGAGCCCTTCATATGTCTTCTACACAGAGATATGGCCCACTTAGGGCCTGTAGACTAACAGGAGTGGATGACTACACAAACTAACTTTCTATTCAAAAGAGGTCATTCTAGATGACAGCATATCACTATTGCAAGCTAGAAATGATTCTAGTCATTGTGAATATTAGGGCATGAAATACTTGTTTATATCTTTAAAAATTAGCAAAAAACTTTAAAATGAATCTGAAAAACTATTTAAAAAAGACCTGCTACCAATAAACATGCATCTGACTCTTCTCATAGTGAAAGACCATGATGCAGGTAGATGAGGACACAGATCCATGCTCCATCCTGGCATCCCTGGGATAGACTAAGATAGAACCTATTTCTTTCTGTATACACTCCTGATGGTAGGCATTTATTTTTCCTAGTATTAGGATAATACAATTTTTGTTCTCATGCTTCTGAAACCAGATCTATGTTGTAAAGCATTGTTATGAGAGCAAGAACATGTAAAAAAAATCAAATATATTGTTAAGTATCATCATTTATCTAAAGACTGAACATGACTTGTAGAGGTAGCTGGTAATCCTGAGACTCAAGAATAAACAGCATAAAAAGATTTCAATGGACTCTAGCTAGACTACAATTAGAATCTCCCAATAAGACTTTCCTAAAGTAAATGAAGCATTACTCATATAGGACAATGAAGAGCTTTGAGACACCCTTTAACAATTGCTTTTTATGAATGCATGCACACAGGAACAAAGTCACACACAGCTTCCTATGTCCTAGAAGAGTTAATTGTCCTATCTTGGGGAATAATTTGTGCTTTTTTACCTTTTTCTGATCATGGTGCCAACTACTCTAAGGACCAAAAGCTGAGGGCTCATGCTGGATTCTGAGAATCATTGGATTTCCTTCCTGTGTTTGTTAAGAAAACAGGGAAGAAGGAAGGAGGAGCAAAGAAAGGGTGCATGGGTCTTCCAGCTTAGAGGATAGGGACCTAAGGCAGTGAGACTGACTCAAGGCTGGAGGTAGATAGGACACCAGTTCTCTGTGTCCCCTCTGTCAGCACATGCCCTCATTCCTGTCTCAGGAGAATGTTGATCCTAACGTCACATGAGGGGGTGGAGCTAAGCCCTGCTTAGACACCTTCATCATGTCTTCAAGGAATGCTTCACTGTACAAAAGGAAACAAGCCGATCACCCCACCATCTTCCTATCCCTAAGATCCTGTTACTGGAGCCTTTCTGTAAGGGCACCATTAGCAAGGCCATCCAGCTCAAGCATAAAGTCTTTTCCTGTCTGGACACCAGTGCCCTAATACATCTCATTCCATCTTCGAAAAAAACACTATGAGAAAAGGAGTGCGGCCAGCCTGAGATTTTTTCTTCCATGAGTAAGACTAAGCTGATGATGTCCTGAAATGTTAGTGCACAGTGCTAAAAGTGGGTGCTACGCCTCCTCAGCAAGAGCTGGAACAGCACCACAGAGAGAAAACTCAGGGATGCTGTCGTGCCTCTGCTCTCCTGGCAGTCAGCATCCCATTAAGTGATTTCTTACATTGAATTCAAGTTACGCTTGCCTTCCCTAGATGTGTATCTAAAATCCTGTGTGTCGGGGGGGGGGGGGGGATGGCTTTTATACGCCAAGTTATAAACCACCATAAACTCATTCTAGGATTTCAGATCCTTTATTTTCATTTTGAAATACTAATGGTTTGAGTTCCAAGTCTCTGCCATGTCCCACTCCTCAGTCAAATGGCTAAGGACCTACATGAAAATGTAAATGTATCAGGTTGAACCCTCAATATATAAGGAACAGGTTTGTGCTCAGAATCATTTGTCATTACCCACATTTTTTCCTTCATAAAATTTAATGTTTAAATAATGAGATTTCTTATAAGAGCACACACCTTAATAAATAAATAGAAATCAAAGTTACTTTGATGGATGACAATGTTATGACTTATGTGGAACCCAATGCAAGGTCAAAATTCAATAAATAACTGCCTCCAGCCTTTGACTTTTTAACACTTATTTGCATTTTGCTCCCCATATGTTCTAGAACAAGGATGATTTTTGCCTAGAAGAATATTGTTAATCTAAAACAGCTACAAAAATGTCTGCTACCTTAAAAAAATAACAGAAACCAGTGTCGGTCTTCCCTCATGCTGGTCACTCACATCCTTGTCTCATTAAGAACTCAAATTAAATGAAGCAGTAAACCAATATAGTCTGTGCTTCTCTGATTCTTTCCAAAACTTTTCTATTACATGTGATGAGGCTTAAAAAGCCATCTCTAGAAGAGAATGCTTACAGCCCCTTTCAGCGTGGGAAAACTATATCAAGGATTCTAACTGCACAGGTTTCTGTTAGGCTGGAAGTCCATCCCATACCTGGCTTACTTTTCTTAAGGCCTCAGGTCATTTTCCCCTTCCTCTCTTTACCCAAGCTGCAAGACAAAAGATCTGAATATGCCCCATATGTTTGAAGAATGACACAGGATAAGGAAACATAGCTTCAAAGTGATCATTAAAAACACAAGAAACAGAACATAAGGGGGAAAAGAGCCACACATGGTGGGAAAAGACCAGAACGGAAAAAAAAAATACAACAAACAACTACCAGACTGTTTTTCAATTCAACACGTTTTAGTTTCTGTAGATTTCAAAGTGTGAGTCAGAGGTGGTTCCAGCCATCTGTGAAAAGCACCCAGACAAGCAGATATGAAAGCATCTGCTGGGGACAGAATGGCCCTCAGTTTTCAGATACAACAGGAATTGGTGACAGTGCAAAATCATCTTCAAAGATCCACTATAAGAAAGAACATTCTAGAGAAAAGGTAATGTTCACTTCCCGTGCCACCAGGACCCACCACCTACCCCATAGACCATTAGAAATCAAATGTTGACAATGCCTTATGAAAATTCCAGAAAAAATAGCTTTGTTTGAAAACAAGACACATGTTCAAGACAAGGACCACCACCAGAAGCAGCTAGGGTCAGTGTCTGACACGTAGACTCTTGGAACAACCCCAGCTACTAACATAAGCCAGCTCTCGGCTGAGCCATCCGTGCCTCACTGGTCAATTCTGGTCGTGTGGTGGAGCCTGAGAACCGGTGATCTTCCCAAGCACTCAGTACTGGCCCTCCAATGCAGAGCAGATAGTGAGACACATCCCTGCTTGCCAACATTTTCTAAGGACCAAGTCCATGCAAGAGTCATTAGCAGGACTGAATCATGAGCCCGCTTACCTGCAGAGGTTGCCAGGTGTAACAAAATCCTGTAGGGCAGAGATGGAAAATGACAGCCATGGTCCAGGGAGGTCTGTGAGTTGGTGGGGAGAGTTGAACTCAGCCAGAGGCTCTGCCATGATTTCTCCCTCGTGTCTTGTTGGCATGAGAAAATTGCAAACTCAGTTTTGGTAGATTTTCCAATTTTCTTAAGAAACTGGAGATCTATGAGTATGTTTCTAAAGCTTTACTAGTTCAATTTTTTAAAGAAGAAATCTCATTTGAGTCAAAGTACACACAACTCAATCTATCAAGTCCCGAGTTAGACGATGGAGATACAGAGAGAATGGTGTGGGGAAGAGAATAAAAATCGCTATGCTTAAATTCTCCCTTCAAATGTTTGTTTCCAAAATTATATTTCAGCAGATATAGCAGCTGCCTCGGCTGCGATTTTAAATGCTGGGTCTACCATCTCCCAAGGAATTGCAGCACATCCATCTGCACAGGGGCTGAAATGCCACTTCTTGGCATGAATTCCAGTGGTTACACTATTCATCCCACAAAGGCTTTCTTCCCCTTCAGACCGCCCTACAGCAGTGGTCACAGGAACGTAGCCTTCAATGTCCTGTGACTTGGCTTTCAGTCTTGGCTTCTCAGATACCAGCTCACTTTTCTGAGTATATTATGAAGTCACTCTGCAAGATAAATGGTTGGGTTGCAATTTCAGAGTAAACAACAATACCTTCCCTATAATGATCAGTGTAAAATCTCCAACTAATGTTTAGACTCAACAAGTGATGGTTACTCTTCTTGCTTCAGTTCTAGAAACAAAAGTTTTCCCATGAATGAATGCATTCATTAGAACGCATCCCTCTCCACAGAGAATGAAATGCTTGAACTTGAACAGAGAATATTATGTATAGTAGTCAATTTCCAGAATGCCCAGAAGCTGTGTCTGAAGGGGATCAATGGCAGGGAATGGCTTCCTGTGAGCTGGCTTTGAGCCCAGCACCCTTACAGATGTAAGGGTGAGAACTACTACAGATTACCACCAGAAATCCTTATTGAAGGACTTGTTGGTCCACAAGATCCTTGAAAGCCAAGAGAAAACAGTACCCACTGGCATGCTCCCATTAGCTCTGGATATTTTGAAAAGGCATGTATGTCCCTGCTCAGTTCTTAACTCCTCCAGCAGTCTGCCATGCTTCTATTAATAATTGATAAGAGTAAAATCTGATGTGATAGATTTCCAATTATGTTTCACACTCTTTTCATGGATTAATAATGAAGAACAAGAAGTTACCTGGCAGTGAGATGTATTACACATTATGGCTCTGTCCAGACATTTATTTTGAAAAATGAAATTTAGAGCCCTTTGGCTATTTCCAATGGAATATGAATAGAAAAATTGAAATGTCTACACTTTCTTGATTTTTACCCTATCTACCTGTTATTTTGTTCTTAAGTTAAAAAAATGAGTATATAAAATATTTTTTCTCTAAATATGTGCCAATTTCTTACTTTAATAACTCTTACATGACACCGGAAGTCTATTAGTAGTGTAGGCAGGACAGTCACGAGTCTCTAGCTTAGGTAAAGATGCTCAGAGCATAGGTATGAATGCTACATGGTGTACCCAGTCATGTATGATAGCTTCTGGAATCTAAACTGGGGATCAATAAGCATTCAGAAATGTCAGGCCAGGTCTCTACTATTTCCTTACAGAGGTGAAATTTAGAGTCTTGGCAACCACACCCCTTCTCCTCCCTCTCCTCCTTCTTTCTCATCATAATCATCATAACATCATCAACTTTTGCTTAATCAAAATTAGTTAATTTTTTGACAATTTCATATGAGTACTGTATTTACATCATTTCTTTCCTCCTTTCTCTCCCTCCAAATCTGTGTACTCCTCTCTTTTCACTTTAATTATTGTTGCATGAATAGATAAGCTTATAAATATTCAGTACAACCAGCTGAGTTGTTTTAGTGTTGCTCACACATAGCTCAGGAGTGACTAGTTGGTACTGGATAATCAGTAATGGGGCTCACACCCGAGAAAGTCTGATTCTCCCTTTCTCAGCAGTCACTGATTTCCTATGGTTCTTCATCTAGGTTGAGATCTCCTGAGATTTCCCCCATCTGTGTTGGCATGTCGACTGGCAGTATCAATTTTCAGGTCTTGTTCAGGCAACCATATTGTTGAGATTGCCTGGGTAGAGCTTCCCTGTCATACACAGAAGTCTTGCAGTAGATATCCCAGACCTCTGACTCCTACAACCCTTCCTTCTCCTCTTCTGTGATATTCATTGAGCTAAGGTAGGAGTAGTGCTGTAGATGCATTGATTGGGAGTGGGCACCCACAGTCAGTTGTGGCTTTCTATAATGATCTTCATATACTTTTTAAAAAAAGAATCTTCTTTGATGAGGGATGAAAGCAACACTTAGCAACTAGATCTGGGCACAGGCAGGGTGACCTAAGCTAGGCCTGAGGATTGGATGAGGTCCAGGTGGATTAGAGTGAGGCCAGCAGATTGAGCTGCAAAGAGGATGTTTGAACAAGGAAAGCCTGGGAGCTGGGCATGGTGTTGGCAGGAGTGACCAGGCTTTTGATGACTATATTCTTAATGGGCCTTGTGGGGAAAAACTATTACTTTGCTGCAAAACAGCATTGGAGCTACTATGAAGAAGTAGATTGAGAAGAATGGGAGAAAAGAAATATCTAACAGAAGCTAAAACAAAAACAGATGGGGTGTTGTGGTAGTTTTAATGTAATTGGCCCCCATAAGCTCATAGGGAGAGCCACTATTAGGAGGTATGGCCTTGTTGGATGAAGTATGTCACTGTGGGGGTGGGTTTTGAGGCTTCCTATGTTCAAGCTATGCCTAGTTCAGTTCACTTCCTGTTGCCTGTGGATTAAGATGTAGAACTCTTGGCTTCTCCAGCACCATGTCTGCCTGCATGCTGAATGCCCTGCCATGATGATAATGGACTAAGCCTCTGAACTGTAAGCCACCCCAATTAAATGTTTCCTTTATAAGAGTTGTCAGGCATGGTGTCTCTTGACAACAATAAAAACCTTCACTAAGTCAGAGGAGAAGGAGAGAGAGAAAGAGAACCAGGGAAGAAAGGAAGAGGGGGAGATTTTCTTCTTTCTTCTTGTGTCCAGTTAAACAAATAGTCTTACACTATTGAGCTAGGTCTGTTTCATCCTCAAGTTGTCTATACCCTGCTATAAATTTTACAGAAAAGCATGAACTGATGTAGATAACTTGTCAGCAAAGAGAGACTTAAAAGTTAAGAAGAAAACCCCTCAGTGAAGTACATCCCAGGTTTAGTCCTGAATTAATATTTAATAATTTAGTATAACTCATGTCTGGCAAGAAGTTGTTCAAGAACCCATGGGCAGCTGGTCCATGTGGTAGTTTTATTTTTAGTTCTTTGAGGGACCCCCATATTGACTATAGAGGATGAACAGATTTAGATCCCATCAGCAACACATAAGGGTTTCTCCTTCCCCACATCCTCACCAGAATGTTATTTATTTTCTTTTTCAAAAACTTATTATTTGTATTTTATGTGTTTGAGAGTTTTTCTTGCATGTATGTAAGTGTATGTACCATGTGCATGCCTGGTGCCCATGGAGGACATTTGTTTCTCTAGAACTAGAGTTGTAGACAGTTGTGAGCTGCCATGTGTGTGCTGGAAATTGAACCTAGGTCCCCTGGAAAAGCAATATGTCCTCTTAACTCCCGAGCTGTCTCTCCAGTCCATCATTTATATTCTTGACTATGGCCATTCTGACTGGCATGATTTGGACTCCCAGTGTAGTCTTGCTGGTTCAGTCTTCTCTTGGTAGTGTAAATAGTCTTCAACACACACTTCTGTAAGTTGTGCTCCTTAAAATTCCTCACATTCATGTCCATGGCCATCAGGATTGCATCACACCTCTTCTCTGTGGTTTACAAATCTTATATGTGTGGCCTCTGCCTTCCTCTTCCATAGTCCCAAATACCACTTTTCTCACTTGCCAGCTCTGAGAATTGACTGAGTTCTGAGCACCCTTTTCTTTCCCACAATTTAGTCTAACACAAGTGCATGCCTCTGCCGTGGTGGTATTGTGTTCCCCAAAATATTATGCACCCTAATAAACTTATCTGGGGTCAGAGACAGAACAGCCACAATATTAAACATAGAGGTCAGGCAGTGGTAGCACACGCCTTTAATCCAAGCATTCCAGAGGCAGAAATCCCTCTGGATCTCTGTGAGTTCAAGGCCACATTGGAAACAGCCAGGCATGGTGACACATGCCTTTAATCCCAAGAAGTGATGGCAGAAAGCAGAAAGATATATAAGGTGTGAAGACCAAAAACTAGAAGCATTTGGCTGGTTAAGCTTTTAGGCTTCTAGCAGCAGTTCAGCTGAGATCCATTCAGATATGAGGACTCAGAGGCTTCCAGTCTGAGGAAACAGGATCAGCTGAGGAACTGGCAAGGTGAGAAAGCTGTGGCTTGTTCTGCTTCTCTGATCTTCCAGCATTCACCCTAATACCTAGCTTGGGTTTGTTTTTATTAATAAGAACTTTTAAGATTCCTGCTACACTCTGCCCTGCACATTCCTCCTTCCCACTCACCCTCTGGACTTTCTGTTTCTTTCTTTCAGCTCCATCATTACCACTGTGACCACAAACCTCATTCCCACCTCCAGTTTCTTCCCCAGCACCTAACGTGGTTTGTAAAATTTTAGGTTATTCTAACATATGGATTAAATTATGAGTGCATGAGGTTCAGCCAGCCTCTCACACCAGTGACAGGAAGGGGCTGCAGTCAGTGTCTCCACTGCTCCCAGGACCTAGCAAAGAACTCATGATATAGAAGTCATCGAGCGTTTGCCAGAGGAGAGGAAGGCAGAGTAGAGCGTGTGAGAAGACAGATACAACTGTTATCTCTTTTTGTAAGAAAATAGTTCTCAATTTGATTATGGGAAGCAGCAAACAAACTCTGAATTAGAGTAGTTGTTTTCATTGTGATCTCATTTTCTTACATTTCCACTCTAGTATGTGGAAGAGGTAAGGGACTTATAGCAGCAATGCAGATATATGCTTCTGGTGAACACTATGGGAAGGAACACATGGAGAATCACTGCATATCTGACCTCCATTTCAGCTCTAGGTGAGCTGTCATAACACTAACTTAGCAACATTGTGCCTATGATTGAGAAACCTGACCTGAGTGGAGAGGAGTCCCCATTACAGCATTCTGGGTTGTACTGGGGTTTCTTTTCTGAAGCAAAACAATTCAACAGCAACGTCTACAACCATCTATGGCAGCCGATTACCTCTGCATCCCTAGGCTACAACACTTGCTTAGTCAGTGGCAACACCTGGGCTCTCCATCAGGACTCAGGACTCAGAAAATGGTGATTATCTGCTACCAAAAGCCCTAAGTTAGGTTAAGCCAGCTTCCTTAACACATGTTAGAAAAGTTGTTTTGTAGCCAGGGCCTCCCAGCACCTAGTTGACAACCCCCCAGAAAACAGCTGGAGGAGAATGCTCTGGTAGAGTTGAGACACACTGTGGCCAAGGCAAATACCTACAAGCCACTAGTGGCCTAGTGTAAGAATTCTGAAGCATCCATGTGTCTGCAGTCACAATTACCAGGGTGCCCCCAACACACTGAGCTCTTGACATGCAGCCCTTGGCCATCATTCCCTTGTGCATAGCTGCATCTAGGGTGTGCTCTCACTTACACAACAAAATGAATATGACAGTCTGAAGTTTGAGGCCTAGTTCTAGTCAACTTATAACTTCCTTGAGGGGGCATATCAAAATTTGGATAATTTTTAAAGATCTACAGGGCAGAACACTTAAATAGAATTTCATGAATGAACACAGCTATCAAACTTCCAATTTTCAATTTTCAGAGAGTGCCCCACAGCACAGAAAAGAATCACAAATGAGCAAGTGTCTAGATGTCTGTGTTCCAGAACATCCAAGTCTGGCTCTCTGGCCTCAGAAATGGTGACATCCATCCAAGGGACTACAGACAAGTTCTCCATTAGTAAGCAGTTGGATTTCACATTTTTTTTTCAGCCTTCATGAAGCTGTGAGCCAGAAGAAAAAGGCAGGCAGCTGAATTTGTGAGTTTGTTTATGCCCAAGGTTGAGGCAAAAGCTAAAGGGAACAGCAGGGCTTTCTCCAGAGCAAGATGGATGAAACATTAAAGCAACTGGGTTTCCTTCAAAACCCAGGTCATGATCCTGAGCCTCAGGAGTGTGAGCATTAATATTATTCACGTATCTCTTATTTTTCATGGTGACCTGGAGTTTTTGACTGAAATTGTGGATACAGATTAGTTTTTCGGGGGTGTGTGTGGGAATAACTTAAAATTCAACCTGAATTGGAAGAATAGCCTCCTCCCTACTCTCCTCCCTCCTTTCTTGCCATCAAACAAGCATAATTCTTTTTCTTTTCTCCAAGCAGATGATGATATTGAAGAGTGAATGAA
>CABHPR010146291.1:811-23115 GCA_902168415.1 Peromyscus melanophrys
CTTTGGCTGACCCACACAGGTCCTGTGCATGCTGCCTGGGTGTCTGTGAGTTTATATGAGCTTCACTTGTAGCTAGAGTTTTCCTGCCTGGCCCATGGTCAGGACAAATCTCTGTCACCTGCCAGTCCCACAGCCGCTCAGACCCAACCAAGTAAACACAGAGACTTATATTGTTTACAAACTGTATGGCCGTGGCAGGCTTCTTGCTAACTGTTCTTATATCTTAAATTAATCCATTTCTATAAATCTATACCTTGCCACATGGCTTGTGGCTTACCGGCATCTTCACATGCTGTTTGTCATGGTGGCGGCTGGCAGTGTCTCCTCAGCCTTCCACTTCCCAGAATTCTCTCCTCCTTGTCCTGCCTATACTTCTTCCTGCCTGACCACTGGCCAATCAGTGTTTTATTCATTGACCAATAAGCAACATGTTTGACATACAGACCATCCCACAGCATTCACTCGTGCTGGTTTTAGCATGTGGTGGTATTGTGTTCCAAAAAATTGTGTATGCTAATAAACTTATCTTGGGTCAGAGAACAGGACAGCCACAATATTAAACATAGAGGTTAGGCAGTGGTAGCATACGCCTTTAATCCTAGTATTCCTGAGACAGAAATCCCTCTGGATCTCTGTGAGTTCAAGGCCACATTGGAAACGGCCAGGCACGGTGATACACACCTTTAATCCCAGAAAGCCACACTTTTAATCCCAGGGAGTGGTGGTAGAAAGCAGAAAGGTATATAAAGCGTGAGGACCAGAAACTAGAGGCATTTGCCCTAGAGAGGCATTTGCCCTGGAGAGGCCTTTGGCCTGGAGAGGCCTTTGCCCTGGAGAAGCATGTGGCTGGTTAAGCTTTCAGGCTTCTAGCAGCAGTTCAGCTGAGACCCATTCTGGATGAGGGCTCGGAACATCCAGTCTGAGGAAACAAGACCAGCTGAGGATCCAGTGAGGTGAGATAGCTGTGGCTTATTCTGTCTCTCTGACCTTCCAGTGTTCACCCCAATAATTGGCTCAGGTTTGATTTTATTAATAAGAACTTTTAAGATTCATGCTACAGCCTGGGTTTCTGTGAGTTTATATGAGCTTCACTTGTGCTGGTTTAGAGAGCATTGTTTTCTTGCTGTCCCTTATACTCTGTGCCTCTTACACTTTCTGACTCCTCTTCCCTATGAGTTCCTTAACTTTGATTGGAGACATTTAGGACTGGATGTTCCAAGGTCTCTCGTTCCCTGTATGTTTGACTATGTTTGTCTCTGTATTTGTGCGCATCCCTTGTAGGAGGAAGCTTCTCAGATGATGGCTAGGCAAGGGACTAACCTGAGTATAATCTGCGTATAACTGTCATTAGCAGTCATTTTTATTGCCATGTACCCCACCCCCAGAACAGAAATAATTGGTTATATCTAGGTCCCTGGGCTATCTAGTCTCAGATTTTGGGTCAATAAAGCAGTACTGGGTACGTGTTCCACCTCCTGGAGTGAGCGTTAAGTCAAATTAGATATTACTTTGTAACTGGCACAGGCTTTGCGCCACCATTGCACTAGCATATCTTTTTGCTTGTTTGTTTTTTCTTTGTTAAAAATAGTTTATTAATTTTACATACCAACCACAGATCTCCCTCTCTTCACTCCTCCCACTCCCCACAACTCCCTATTCCCTCCTCCAAAAAGGTAAGGCCTCCCTTGGGGAGTCAGCAGAACCTGGTACATTCAGTAGAGGCAGGTCCAAGCTATAGTCTGAAATAAGAGACCAAGACATTCAATCTTTTTTGGATGTTGTTAAAACTGCTTGGTTTATATTAAAGTATCTAGAGATTCTGTATCAATTTCAATGTTTATACTATGGGATTGAAAGTATTATTCTTTTGGGTAGTATGGACATTGTAAGAGTATTAAATTTTCTAACAATTAAACAGGGTACTTTCCAATTTATTTCAGTCATCTTTGATTATATTCAGAAAAATATATCATGTCCCTGGATATGTTTACTCATAAATTAAAAAAAATTAGTGAAGGCAAATGAAATGAAATTCTTAAATTTCATATTTAATGACTCATTGGATAGAAACACAGCAAAATGATTTCTTAATTTTTTTATACTGAAAGTTTTCTGAATTTAATTTGTTGTAAGCACTTTTTATACTTTAGAGTATTTTCTTATCAAGTAAATTTATTCATAGTGATTCTTAGTTTAGATGTAAAATAAATGGTTTCATGGCATTTTATAGACATATATTTATGTCATTGTGCTTTTTTATTTTTATCAAGTTGCTTACCCCTCCCAGAGCCCTGGTTCATATTCTCTGTATCCTTTTCTGGTTCCCTTCGTTCATAAGTTAGTTTCTCTTCAGCTTTATTGCTTCATGTATTACATCTGTTTGTCTCCCCCACCTCCTTAAGATCTGTTCTTTCCAACTAATTCTACTCTTCTTGGTTTTACCAGCTAAAATGCACACAGAGAGTCTTGGTTAGGCCTTCTGTTGCTTTAATGAAACACCATGATCAAAAAGCAAGTTAGAGAGGAAAGGTTTTATTTGGCTTACACTTCTAGATTGGTGTTCCTCACTGAAGGAAGTCAGGATAGGAACTCAAACAGGGCAGGATTATGGAGCAGTCACAGAGGGGAGCTGCTTACTGGCTTGATTCACATGGCTTGCTCAGCATGCTTTCTTATAGATCCCAGAACTACCAGCCCATGGATGGCACCACCCACCATGGGCTAGGCCCTTCCTCATTTATCACTAAATGAGAAATGCTTTACAACTGGATCTCACGGGGACATTTCCTCAACTGTGACTAACATCCTCTTTGATAACTAGCTTGTGTCACACGAAATCAGCCAGTAAACACACACACACACACACACACACACACACACACACACACACACACAAGCACTTACATATTATATTATACATAATTTTAACTCTAGATTTGCAATGTAAAAGATACTCTTGATTATATATTTCACAAATTTTCTATTTCATTAGAGAGACACTTGCATCTCTATGCTTATTAGTGTTCTATTTACAATACCTAAAATACAGAATCAGAGTAGATGCCTATCAGCAAATGAATGGATATGAAAAATGAGGTATGCATACACAATGGAATATTACACAGATATAAAGTAAAATGAAAGCATGAAATATGCAGATAGACAATTGAAAGTGAATAAAATTATACCAAATGAGATTATGCGGACCCAGAAAGATAAATGCCATATGTTCTCTCTCCTATACAGAATTTAGCTTCAAATCTTTTGTTTTATTTGCTTAACATAGAAAAAAGTTGGAAGCCAGGGAACTCAAAAGTTGCCGTTTGGGGGAGGGAGAAGTTAATGGAGGAGTCAGAATGTCTACTGCCACAAAAAGTGAGGGACATTGAAGCGTGAAGACAGAAAGAGTCAAAGAATGAGGAGGAGTGTGGGGACGTGTCTTCTGGACATGCCATGGCTATTGCCGTCAGGAATTCACAGCAGTTGTCTTCACCTACACAAGACCTACACAAAATCAAGCCATCCATATGTCCCTTTATACATGGGGGAGGGGATCCCCCTGGCCCACCCCACTACTGAGGCAATGTTAACAGTTGGTATTTGCTAGGTGGGTGCTGCTTTGAGGATTTGGCCGCAGGATCCCTTAGGCCAGTCAATGGGCTCACATCCATGGTCACAAAACCAGTAGTAATTGGATTTACTGAGTTACAAAAAATAAGAAAAGACTGAAAGTGGAAGAGGAGTATGTTGGATTGCTATGGGGTAAGTTTGAGAAGCAAATGCCAGGTAAATATGAATATATTTCATTTTATGTATATATTAAATTATGTAAAATAAAGAAAATAAATTTAAAAGTAAGAGAATAACATATTGGTCTCTCTGATTCACATTTTATGCTTAATATAATAATTTTAATAATGTCCATCCACCAAAAATTGTCATGACTTTAATTTTCTTTATGGCTACATAAAATTCTACTGTGCATAATTACCACATTTTTCTTACCTATCAGTCTGTTGATGAACACAAGGCTATTTTCATTTCTTGGCTACTATGAACACTGAAACAATGAACATGACTGTGTTAAGTATCTACATTGACTTACAGCATTTTGGATCTATACTAATGAACAGTATAGATGGATAATGTGATAGTTCTATGTTTAGTTTTCTTGAGAAACCACCACAGTGGTTTCCACAGTGAGTGGCTGCAAGCAAATACATTTCCATGAGCAGTGAATAAAAACACACATCTTCATTAGAGTTTATTGTCTTTTTTTTTCTTGATGACAGCCATTCTGACTAGGATGAGATGAAATCTGAAAGCTATTTAATTTCTATTCCTATGACTATCAGGGCTGTTTAATACTTTTAAAAATATCTCTGGCAATTTGTATTTCTTCTTTTCATAACTTTTTAACAGCTAATTAGCTCAATAATTGGTTAAAATTTGCAGTTCATTGTGTTTCGTTCACCTCAACACTCATCCCTGACTGAGCCAGAACTGGCAATGTTATTCTTTCTGCACATTGTCTCTTCATTTCCTAAATGCTTCTGTTGCTGTAGAGAAGGTTTTTTTTTCTTTTTTTAATTTCATATAATCTCATTAGACAATTTTTGGGATAAATCACTGTGCTTTTTAGAAAGAATTTGCCTAGCTTATTTTTGTAGTATTTTCCCTATGGTCTCTACAAGATGTTTCAAAATTCTAGATCTTAGTAAAAATTATTGATCAAATGGGAATTGACTTTTTTGAAAGGTGAGTTTCATACTTCTATATGTAGAAATATGGTTTTACAGCCCTATTTGGTAAAGAAGCTAGACATCCCTGAAAAAATATACATACAAATAACATTACACAGACTGAACAGGTTATAATTAAGAATATCTACATATATACGTCTACATATATTCATATAAAAATTTAATGAAAAAAGACCCTTGAATTTCACAAAGAAAAATTAGGGTATATGGGAGGATTCAGAAGGAGAAATGTTGTAATTATAATACAACTTCAAAAATGAAAATAAACCCGTCTTTCCCTGTACATATTTTACCTAACTTTGCTAATATTAGGTAACTCTAGCTATATAGGTTACTTATGGTTGTTCTTTACTATACTGTTGGTTTGCATAGGTATTTTTATGTCTGTCCATGATAGTTTTTTTACTGTGACTCTCTAATCATTTTCAGATCAGCTGTTTTGCTACCTCTGGTTTGCTCATTCTATTAGAGGTTGCCTTGGCTATTCAAGTACTTTTCTGCATGCAAATATATATATATATATATATATATATATATATATATATATATATAGAGAGAGAGAGAGAGAGAGAGAGAGACAGACTTTTTTCATTTTTAAGCAGACTGGATTTTTATCGAAATTCTATTAAATTTTAGATTGATTCTGGTACTACAGCTATTTCCACAGTATATCTTCAGCTAATCGATTCCATCTTGTAATATAGTCCTCAAATTTTTTTCTTCAGGGTAATAATGCTTTCACAGTCTTTTCTTGGTTAGGTTTATTCCTAGATAATTTTAATCTCTGATGAATGGCGTCCTCTCTATTCCCAGCATCTTTCTAGACAAGTGTGATGTTGTTACACATAAAACTAATGATATTTGTGAGTTGATTTGTGTATCCTGCTGCTTTTCTAAAAGTGCTTCCCAATTCAAAGACTTATCTGATTGAGTCTTCAGGTTTGTAAAACAAGTCGATTTAAAATTCTTTATTTTAATATGTGTCGTCTTTTTTTTTTTTTTTACTTATTCTACCGTTTCAGCTTCAGAATTACAGAGTCATTTTCACAGCTCTTAGTCTCATCCAGAAAATAACTAGTAATATATACAGAAGGGAACGTTTATTGGAATTAGAGGGAACCAGGAGGACAGGAAACTGGAAATCCTTGAGGCTACTGGGAATGGGAAGAAGAAACAAGTTATACTTCCATATGTCAGATTAAAAAGATACAATTTGCAGAAATAGAGTGGGTACACAAAGATTTAAAAAAAATAGAAAGAAAGAAACACTGGGTGTTTCTCAGGGACTTTACAATTTTTTAAAGGACCGTCAAATTGCTCTTCTCTGAAGATGATATGAACATTGTGTTTGATATAAATGTCCAGCCCTTTTGAACAAACAGGAAAGAAATATTTAGCTTCAATATTATTTGGTTTAAGGTATCTGTCAGCAAGAATCAGAACACTGTGTTTCAAAACTCAGGACATATCTAAAATTCAAGGAAGAATTGCTATTTATTGTTATCAGTTGCCTTTTGGTTTTGTGGCCAAAAGGAACAGCTATTATACTTATTGTCTTCTTTATCCCACAGCATGTACTTCCTTTGTTGTTGTCATGGCTTACCTGAAAAAGCAACTTGAAATTTATTTTGACTCACTGTAAAGAATCAGGCCATCATAGAAGGGAAGTCGTGGCAGCAGAAGTGAGAGACATATGGCCATATTGCATATGCAATTAGGATGCTGAGAGAGAAGCATGCTATTCTCAGTTCATTTTCTCCTTTTAATTCAGTCCAGTACTCCAACCCATGGAATGGTGCACCCACAGTTAGGGTGGTCTCCTCAACACAATTATTTTAACCTAAAATGCCCTGGAGAGCCATGCCTAAAGTTGTATTTCTTAGGTGATTCACTATTAAGTGGAAATCAGTATTAATATCACAGTCCTTCAGCTTTACAGCAACATGAAGGCACTAGTATTGTGCATCTAAAACATGGCAAGTAGTTAAAGCATCCTGTGCATGCCTCAGATAAAGCATCTTCATGCCTCACTGGAAGTCCAGGGTCATTAGAAATGACTGACAAGTTACTTGGATACTATCTGTTGCAATGTTTGAAATTTGTCTGATTTTAAAAAGAGTCTCCATCTTCAAATGTCTGTTAGCCACAGGTCATGTGCTACAGAACAGAAAATGTGACAAATCCATATGTTTGAAAGGGTACTTAAGTAGTAGAAGATTATAGGGGACCTCTTGAAACTTCTTCATATGTCAATATCATTAACAAAGAGAAAAAAACAAAAAAAAACACACCAACAATAAATGAAGAAAAACTATAAAAACATATTTTAAATGAAGGGAAAAAGGAAATTTGAGTATAACAAACATGATTTAAATGAAAATAATTAATAATAATCTAATCCGTAAATCTCCATTAATGTTTTAAATATAGGGACTTCAAATGACGATCTACAGAAATACTTATTCTAAACCACTAAGTTGCATAACGGTTACTTTTGATCAAGTACACAATGTCCCAGTTAGAGGAAAACATGAGTTAGATCTTGTTTTATTTTTTTAAATTTTTTTCATGTATATGTGCTGTTTTAACATCTTTTGTCCAGTTATTGTTTCTCCTTCCCATTCATCCTCCTTCCCTAATCCCTTTAACTTTAGCTGTTCTTTTCTTTAGTTATTAAAATTATATACATATATGCATACATGAATTAATATATAAATGCAACCCGCCTAATTTATTTAGTATATCTTGACCTCTACTGCAAGATTGTGTCTTCAGTAAATGACAGGGAAGTTGTACTCATGAAATATCAACAAAATGTCTAATCAAGAACTGAAAAATGAAAACACCAAAGGCATGCCAGTGTGGATGGGAAAATCTCATGAAGCTCCACCCCTTGATGAAGAGCTATAAGACACTAACTGCAGAGAGGAGAATCTGTTCTCCCCAGCAATGAGTGCCCCAATTTGTTCCCAGTACTAAATGGTCATCCCCAGAATGTCTTCTTAACAAAATTCTCAAAGAAGCTTGATTTATCTTTATTACTATAACTCTTAATCTTTCAGTTTCTCTGTTTACCTAGCATCTGCCATTGCTCACTGGTTGTATGAGAAAGTTTATGGAGGAACCAAAGATTTCTTGTTATTGTAAAGAAACTGAATATGCTTTACATTATAATGAATACTTCAGAGAGAGTTTATTCAACTATATTTTTATTTACTTTTTTATATTTGAGAATTTCATACTTGAGTGTCTTATACTTGTACCTTTTCTACTTCTGCTATCACCATCTCTAATTCCTTTCTTGTGTTCCCACTTCCCTCTCTAATTCATGATTTCATATTTATAAAATATATATGTGTATAACTCATGACTTCATATATATGTATATATATAAGTATATACATGTATATATACTTAATATCCCTTATATACATATGCATAAATAAAACTTAGTAAATCAATATACTTTAGAACTCATATGTACACGTGTTCATGGCAGACCACTTGGGATTGGATAACCTCTAACATGGCTCATACTTGGAAACTGATTATTCCTCCCTTAGCTGCCAGTGTCTCCCTGCATGTCTTGATCTATAGCTGAAACATTGAAAATTTTACCCAGCTGTATAGAATCTTGACTTTTGGGCTCATTATATAGTTTTTATTTATGCAGCTATTTTACTGTTTCCATATTCACAATATTCCTGTCGTGTTTAGAAGATACTACCAAACATACCTCCAAATTTATTCCTCTCTCTCTCTCTCTCTCTCTCTCTCTCTCTCTCTCTCTCTCTCTCTCTCTCTCTCTCTCTCTTTCTCTCTCCTCCAAAATAATCCTTTGGCTCGAATTTGTGCTGTCCAGGTATTTCTGGAAGTAGCACCATCCATTGTAACATTGCTGATCTACCAGGAGATAGTTGTTGAAGTAAACTGCCAGACCTTTTTTCACAAGTACTAAGTATTCATAGATCCTCATGGGGAGGGACTAGTCAATCACTTACTTCTTGCTAGAATGTTGAATGACTTTCTCTTGTCTAACAATCACAGTTAGCATGAGTCCATGGGTGCACACTTCATGTCTTGTCCAGAAGTTCCTGCTTTTCTCCAGGCATCCCAAACCTCTTGCTCTCAACAATCTTTCCAAACCCTCTTCAGTGATGGCCCCGATCCTCAACAGGGAGAGAGATGGTGATATGATATTCTCTTTGTGACATATCATTCTCCTAACATTTATACTCTACACTTTGGCCAGCAAGTCTAACCCAGGAGCTTCTGAGGACTCAACCATAATTTCTTTGCTGGGTTTACTTTGCAAATTCTGGTCTCCTCCTGTGGAACATGCCTCAAAGGCAATCAGTAACCAGTTGTCTATATAACGTTTGTGACACTATTACAGAAATGAGCACACCTTGTCAAGGCTTTCATTATAGAAGTTCATAAGATTCACAACTGGATATGAGTATTGTGCCTCCCACCAGACATACATCAACTACATAGACTATTAAGATACTTGGGAGCTGGTCATCAGGGATGATGTTTTCAGGTCAACATTAACATGATTCCTCAAATGATTTGACCACAGTATGTAGTGTCTTCAAGATAAGCAAGGGAGTGAAGGCATTCCATCCCAGACTCTGAGCTTCATATTTTATTTTTATTTCTTGGTAACCTATACCTTCTGGGCAGAGCATAATCCCCTGTGTAGGACAACTTCCACTAAACTCTTGGATATAAAAACATAGTTTATAAGAAACACACACATAGAGGAAGCTTATAAGATATTTCCAAATTGGTTTTTCAAGCATCCTTAGGGTTAATTATCAATTTCAAAACTTCCTTTACATCCCTCTCCTCACTTAAATTCCATGCTTCTTTATTCCTCTTCTCTTACATAGATTACCTCATTATACTACCCCTTCCATTTATTTTTTTTTGCCTCCCCACAATAATCTAAGTAGTCCTTTTCTGGATTCTAGGATTACATTCTTCCCAAATTAAACATAAATATCTAAAAGTCTGATGCTAAAATACAATATGAATGAGAACATGCAATGTTTGTATTTCTCAGTATGGGTTACCTCACTCAGCACAATCTGCTCCATCTCTATCTATTGAGCTCCAAATATCATAATTTAATTTTTTTTTTTTACTGATTACTGGAATTCTCTTATGTCTAAGAACCAAAATTTTATAACATAGTCATCAATTGATTCATTTACCCTGCTTTTGTGGCCTAGTTAATGTGGACAGAGCGACTACATACTTGGAGGAGGATGTATTTCTGTGGTAGCAAATGCAGTCCTATAGATTTATGTCCAGGAGATATAGTTGGGTCATTTAGTACAGCAAGTTTTCTGAGAAAATGCCACAAGGATTGCCACAGTAGTGGCATCAGTTCATTTCCGTCAGTAGTGCTGGAGTTTTCCCCATTTCCCTCAACTTCCCCAGCATTTGTTGTATTTTATTCTAATATTGTCCATTCTAAGTGGTTCAGTAGTTTTAATTTTCATTTCCCTGAAAGCTAAGAATGGGGAACAACTTTCTTGCTCTCAGCATTTCTTAGTTGCAGGTAGTTCTTTGTGTATACTTGAGGTTCCCTGGGCTTTCATCTGTCCACATGCTATCTCTAGAATTGTACTGAAGCTTTTTTTAAATTTCTTGAATTTCCACATGTTGATTGCAGTTCTTATTTCCTAGGTACCTGGAGTGCTATTAATGGAGGCCTTAGATGGAGTGTATGTACCATGAAATATATCCGTTACCCTTTCCCCTACAAATTTCAGTTTCAAACCTAACGTTGAAATCTCTGATCCACCTGGAAATCAATTTGTAAACAGATGAGAGAGAAAGATGACTTTACATTTCTCTATGTGTACTATCCAGTTTTCCCACCACCATTTGTTAAAGATGTATTTTCTGCAACATATGTTTTTGACATCTTTGTCAAAATCACATGGATACAAGTGCAGGAACATCTCTCTGAGACCTTCATTCTATTCCATTGAGAAATATATCTGCTTTTGTACTAGTGACATGTAGCAGGATTCTTAAAAGTTCTTATTAATAAAAACAAACCCAGGGCCAGGTATTAGGGTGAATGCTGGAAGAAGAGAGAAGCAGAACAAGCCACAGCCACCTCACCTCACCAATTTCTCAGCTGATCCTGTTTCCTCAGATTGGAAGTCTCTGAGTCCTCATCCAGAATGAATCTCAGCTGAACTGCTGCTAAAAGCCTAAAAGCTTAACCAGCTAGTTCCTGGTTTTCTTGCCTTGTATACCTTTCTGCTTTCTGCCATCACTTCCTGGGATTAAAGGCTCACTTCGTGGGATTACAGGAGTGAGTCACCATGCCTAGCTGTTTCCAGTGTGGCCTTGAACTCACAGAGATCCAGGCGGATCTCTGCCTCTGGAATGCTAGGATTAAAGGTGTGAGTGCCACCATTTTCTGGCCTCTGTGTCTATCTAGTGGCTGTTCTGTTCTCTGACCCCAGATAAGTTTATTAGGGTGCATGAGATATTTTGGGGAACATAATATCACCACAGTGATATTCTGGTTTCTTTCTCTTTTTAAATTTTGTGGATCTGTTGTGCAAGTTGAAATCAGATATAATGATACATCAGGCAGTGTTTTAATTTTTCACGGTTGTTTTGGCTACACAATGACTATTGTGTTTCCATATAAAAGTACTTTTTCTCCATTTTTGTGAAGGATCCCTTTGGAAATTTGAGGATTCTCAGTGAATCTTTGTACATTGTTTGTTCTTTGTAGGGTGGTCTTCAGGGTATTGATCTTACCAATCCACACACATGGGCGGTCTAACATCTTCTAGAATTTTCTTTACTTTTTATATAGTGTCTTAAAGTTTGCTTCATTGAATTCTTTCATGTGCTTTGCTAGATTAATTCCAAGATATATTTTTGAAGCTAATGTGAACAAAAGAAAACTATTTTCATTTCAAATTGAAATCTATGCTCTGTTAGAGTGTTCAGCTCAGTCACAGGATATTTCACAGTTATAATAATGGTGGAGATGACTTGGAAATTTGCAGTGTGTTGTCCTTGGCCTGAGAGAATTCACTGTCCTGTAACGTGAAAAGGGGAAGAGAGAAGTGAGCATTGCTCCCACCACTTCAGGACTTGTCCCTCAAGCCTCTTTCAGAATTTACAATTAATTCCCCCCCCCCCGCCCCCCGCAGAGAGAGCCTCTAACCTCTTGTGCTGCCTTAGGCTACAGGAGCTCTTTCACCTCCTTCTCCCAGTACAGAATGTGTGAAGTCAAGGGTTCCACTTACTCATGTATGTCACTTAAACAATATTTTTATTGATTATTTAGAAATTTCATGTATTGTACCCTGATCACATTACCATAATATACCCATTACCATAAAGATATCTCAAACAAGACTTATGTTACTGGTGTTAACTTACATTGCTAGTGTTGTTTCAAAGGAAATCAGCTTTTTACTTATACATATTTAAATACTTCAAAATGAAAAGTATTAGCAAGTGATTTAATTATTCAGATGTCTTTTACCACTCCTTGCTTAGTGCCTTCCTTTGAAATGTTCATAAGATAAATTATACAGGTTAGAAAGAAGGACCTCTAAGGATACAGAGAGCTATTCAGACATATAGAGTAAACCACCCCACATGGAGAATTTATTTGGGGGAAGAAAAAGCCAGTGTTAATTTTATTCTCAAGTCAACACTTCTATCAGTTCTGTCCATACTTAAATTCTAGAGGCAATTTTTAATGCTATCGAGGAAAAACAGTATACTTATAATATGATCAAGTGGCTGCTTCGTTGAGACTGGGATTGAAGATGGGTGTATTTTATATACAATGTTTTCTATGTTATATAATAGTTATTATTGAACCTTTCCATTAACTGTCTCATTCAACTTGACTTTAAATTTCCATTGTAAGTTTCTATGATAATTAATCTGTTCTCTTTTCTTGTTTTTTTATTTTATATTGATTCCATACATTGTTTTTATAACTATATACTAAGAAGTCAGGAATTATTTTAATTCCAATAGTAAGTAATCTTAAATACCTTAAGCAACTATTATGTATAAAGATTTACATGCTTTTAAAAATATATATTCTCATAATTACTAACTAGTATCCAACTTATTAATATGAATGTTAAAATCTAGAATGCTGATAAAATGTTTTGTAAATTTTTTATTAGCATAATATTTTATTGATTACGTGGAAATTTCACATTCTGCACCCTGATCACATTTACTTCCCAGTCTAGAACATGCTTAATCTCATCTATCTTGCTAATTTTTAAATGTTCAAGCCAATATTCCAGACAGGTATATTTACAAACTCAAATATACACAATATCTTTTTGATAGCACTAGCTTTTTAAATGTTGTATTTCCCATGAATCCTGAAGGAAACTGCAGGCGAAATCAAATCTCAAAACAAACAAACAGAACCAGATTGTCAGATAAATGTGTACATATTACCTAATTCCCCCCCACTCTGATATTCAAGTCAAGATGAATGAACTCTTAAAAGAGGGTAGGTTTCGTGAAAATAGCAGAATTCTATTTTTCAGATACATACTGCATTTTAAAAATAATTCCCAAATGATTAAGTATTATCTGAATTCAGACATAAAACATTTGACTGGTTCAAAACAAAGTCTAGGATTGTAGGAAAGGCCATATCCATTGATTCCTTCCAGCAGACTCTGTTCGTGGTGAGAGAGGGATGATGAAAAACAACTTTCCACTGACAAACAGATGGGAACTGCAGCAGATGGAAACTGTCGATGTTTGCCAAAAAGAGAAGTCCGACAGAATACCTCCAAGTAAATTCAGAGAATACGGATTGATCTTTGTGGATTTCTACATAAGAGCGAGAAAGAAAACAGTTTTTGTTTGTAGCCCTGTAAATAGTGCTTAGGACAGTATTGTCATGAGGGTAAAAATATCACCTTAACCAGGTTCAATTTTACTTTGCTCAAAGGAACAAAGGAACAAATTAAACAGAAGACATTCAACCACTGTCAGGGATTTAAATAGGAAAGAATTAAAATGCAAATTAGATTGTTTATGTCTGAAGTGTATAGAATTACATTTATTGTTTGTCAGTGGCAAAAATAGTCATTACAAGTTAAGTCATATCAAATAAATGTTCACTTGTTCTGAGTTAAATGCCTTACTGTGTTTAATCACACAACAAGTGTGGAAAGAAAAATTAACTGAATCCCAAGCATCTATCATTTAAATGTTCCTCGTCCTTGGGCAGAATTTGAAAGTATATTCATTTACATGATTCATTTTCTATAGATTCAAATAATATTAATAATCTCTTCTAATTGACTGAGTGCTTATTTTTGAAACATTAATATTTTTCAGCTCTAGCAGTACATAGCATGTGCAAGTAATTAGATTTCATAAATAGTTGGTATTTTATTTTTTATTTAATATAATTTTTCTATTTTATTGCATATAACAACTATTATTACTATTATAATATCTCTCAAATATTGGAATGATAAAGGGTAGAAAACCTAAATAAGAAAATAGGTTGTATTTATACATCAAAACATAATAAATACTGACACTTAAGAAAAGCATATTCTAAATTTATGAAGAATGGACATAATTATTCTTAAGAAATGTTTATATAATCACAATTATGGCTAAATAAGACTCAAAATGAAAGTACTTTAAACATAATAAAGTGTATTTAGTGGTATTTTTTAATGAAACACAATTATTTCATATGTCAGACTGCAGTGAGTATAACTTAAAGTGAGTATTTAGTTATTGCTCATCCTGTATACAATTGTGAGCTAACTGAAACTTTGCTCTAGGTAGGGCCTGGATTTCAGGATATGATGGTTACAGGCTGTTGTAGTTTGCTCCATTTCTGGTGTAACTGACATATATCTTTATTTCAGAACACAAGGCAAAAGGATAGCATTGGTGCACTATATGAAATATTGCAACAAGACAGAAGGAAGAGTTGGTATTCACACAGATACTTAGAATCTCTATTGAAATATTATGCAACCGTGTCCACTCACAATGGGCAAAACTAGCCACATGGACAACATAAAACCCGGAGAATTATGAATTAATTCAATGGAGATGTTACATCAGATTTTGGATGTATAATTATTGCCAATTTTGCCTGCACAGTGGGCATCTTTTGAATCCTTAATTTCAGTGAATAAAATATTTCCTCTAGGGAACATATTGTCATATTTTTCATTCTGTAATAAAATTATAAGTGAAAAATTATTCTATTCTGAATTGTATTAGGTATTAACCTAAGCACATCTTCTATGATTATGAGTGATTTATATGGCTTTTCTGTAAATCTTATGTTTATCTATAGCCCGTTTCAATAGATTTTTGACTTTACCCATTGTTCAGAAGCTCATTGTGAATAAGGAAAGCACTCATTTCTGGTATATGAATTCTGTATGAGAAACTGTGAGTTTTTGTTGGACTTGAGAAAGACTTCTCAAGACAGCAGGAAGTTTGCTCCATTTAGTTAGAGATAGTTCTTAATTTGCCTATTCAAATTTCGTTTGGAGATTTGCAAAGACATTGCCATATGTTGCTTTGTTATACTGTGGACATGTTCAAGCACAGTGGTGAATTTATACACCTTCAACCTTGCGCTACATTATTTACAGTTCTACTATTATAGTCTGTGGTGTTCTTTCCCAGAGCCCCACTCCGTTGTGTGTTTCTCTGGTTGAGCATGCTAGCAGCTTACAAGCATGTGTTGTAGGGTTTCTTTTTCTTCTTTTCTTTTTCTTTTTCTCTTTCTCTTTTTTTTAATTGAAAATAGATTCTTCTCACATACAATACATCTTGACCACTGTTTTCCTTCCCTCCACTCTTCCCAGCTCCCCCTGCTTCCTCTCTTCCACATATCTACTTCCGCTCCATTTCCTCTTCAGAAAAGAGCAGGCCTCCAGGAGACAACAACTAAATAAAACAAAACAAAATACAATAAAGCAAGGCAAGTACCTGCAAACCCAAGCTGAACAGGACAACCTAACAAGAGGAAAAGGGTCTCAAGGGCAGGCAGCAGTCAGGGACACACCCACCCTAGCAGTTATGGGTCCCACAAATCCACCAATTTAACAGCCATAACATATACACAGAGTCTTGTGCAGACCTGTGCAGGCAGGCCTCTCGCCATTTCTAATCTCTATAGCATTGATCTATGCATGGTATATTACTTTCAAGAAATAAATCATTAAGGGCTTAAGAGATGGCTCAGTGGCTAAGAGGACTGGCTGCTCTTGAAGATGACCCAGGTTCAATTCCAAGCACCCACATGGCAGCTAACAATTGTCTGTAACTCCTGGATCTGACACCCTGATACAAACATACATGTAGGCAAAACACCAATGCAAAAATAAATAAATAAATAAATAAATAAATTATTTTAAAAAAAATCATTAGCTATTTTGCTGTCCAAGTGGAGTCTTAAATTACATTTTTCATCTACTACATAACACAGGTGTTAATTTTCTGATCTGTCATTCTTATGACCTCTTAGAGTAAGACTTTGATCTTAATAATCAAGGTTTTGTAGTGGGTAGCTGTTTCAGCTTTGACCTGGAGGTACTACCCCCATTGAGGCTTCTGGTAACTGTCATGCCTACAAGGCAGGACTGAGACGGGAGCGCTTAAGAATTGAGATCTGGATGTGCCAGCTCTCTTGGTTCCTGGATCCTGGACGCTGGAGGTAGACTGAGCAGAGTTCTCCAGAGAACACCACTGGACTGCGCTACACCTTTCTCGGGCCCTGTAACATATCCCTTTACTTCTAAGTTACCCAACAAAATAAACCTCCCATTTAACTACCTAGAGTTGCCTTAATACTTCCACCAATAAAGTTTCATTTGATGAATTTTCATATCACAATGTTGGGGATTCCTGAACACCAGTGGTAGGAGAGATGCACAGTGGTTCTCTAAGTGTACAAGGTTTAAAGGTTTCCTTTGTCACCTATCAAAGACACAAAGAGATAGCATATCTTACTTTAGGCTTTTCCTTAAAATCTGCATCATATCATCAGGATTTCCTCTAATTTACAGTATCTGCCTTAGTATGTAGAAATTTAGTTTCCTGAAACAGCTCAGCTCTTGCACCACTAGGATGTGGAACACTCCGTCTTAACTATAAAAACATTCCCATAGCCATGTCATTTCTTGCCTAAACATTCTGCCCTGCTCACTATTGGTTCTAATTGTCATGGTATTTTCTTCTCTTCTAAAAGCTGATACAGAAAAACTTTGCACTAGTGAACACTGAAAAAGTATGTTATATTGTAAGATAAACTATTTCTAAGTGTCATAACACCTTTACCTCATGGGCGAAAAGAACATGGATGTGGACAATAAATGACACTTCCATGGTGCATCAGTCACCAGAAGATTGTAGATAAGGGTACCATCAGTTTTGTTCTCTCTGTTTTGGTCTAACTGAGGTATGCAAATAGATGTCTGCTCACTATAGAGATTTATACAACTATCAATACCATCACATTTTTCTCTAGTGATATTTAAACTGGAAAAGACAAATACTTGAATGTGTTTTGCAAAATCAATTGTACCAGATCATGTTTATGAGTTGTTTTTGATTGTTTGTTTGTTTGTTTAAAGAGATTTTACAGCAGGAGGTTTCTAGTCTCAGCTCTAAAGTCGGTTTGATCTCAGAGTACTGATGATCAACATTATGGATGATGTATTTCATGCCATTTCACTGTGTATTGCTCTGCACCTAGAACTTTGAGTCTGATTTATACCTCATTTTAACAAATCCTTATATGTCTTTAGGGAACATTATACACTGGTCACTTGAGACTAGCTCTGGACATTAGTGTATAGTATTTTTTTAACACAATTAATTCCTTGTAAAATTTTTACCTGATTGTAGATTTTCTTATTATATAGTTTATGAAATTGTCATCACTTCATTATTCATTTTCTTAATGTCTTATATTAGTTCCATATTTCCCACTATAACTGAAACTTTGCTATAGGATTTGGAAAAACATATTTGAAAATCCCTTAGTATACTGTATTACCTCTAAAATTAGAGAGCTGAAGTCACAGAAAATACAATTTAAAATTCACCCAGTCTCTCATAAGATTCAGTACTGGAAGCAATTCACCTAATTTATTTTTATTCATTCTATATCCTTACTTTCCAAAGAATAGTAATTTTTAGTAATATATCTCTCCAAAGTTCAACAGTGGAATGGATATTAAAAATTATATCTGGCCTGGTTTTAAGAAAGCATGAACCACAGAACCTTTGACCTTCTGAATAATGAAGCTGTACATATAGAAAGCACTTAGGTTGAAATTCTGAATGTCGCTTCATTTATGCTCTCTCTAGAACATTATGAAAGTATCAAATAAAGATACTTTGCAATATGTGCAGATGATTGCTTTTTGTCTTTGAAGAAAGATGTAACGATTTCCTAAAGTGTTGCATTGATCTCAAGCTCTTTCCCAGGTATCAGAGGCTTTCCTTCTGCTTTTATTCATACTCATTTCTCCTCAAGTTAAACCTAATTTTACTTGTTAAGATTCATGAGTTTCTCATCTGCTCTACCCGTTTTTCATCAGATAGGCAGAGGTCAAGAGTATATTTGACTCTGTTGGTTCTAGATATAAAACTCCAAACCACATGGAATCTGTGCAGTTTATAATATAAATGGAGTTAAGGATTCCTGATGTGAGGCAGAGGGCAGATAAAAGAAAAAAGAGAAAGGAAAAGAAGAAATAATCCATATTAGGAAACAAGTATCTTACAACCTCTGTTTCATTAGAAGGAAAGAAATGAATAGTATTTCATAAATTTATGTGGCATAAAATGATGTCTGCATATAAATGTCCCTTCTAATGATGACATAAGTCACATATTTGTACTGATTTTTTGTGATATGGATGCTTAATAGCTAATCAATAATGATATTTAAATTACCACTTTTTTAGTATAAAATTTTTACTATCTGGTAATTTCAAATCATGCACTCCAATCACTTACTTCCCGGTCCTCCCATGTCTGCCCCTTCACCCTTTTGACTTCCCCTCAACAACAACAAGAAAAAGGACAAAAATAAGAAAAAAATGTTGAATTTGTGGTCCATATTCTCTCTGTAGAATGGGCAATTTCTCCATGCCCTGACCCTTAAATAAAACTCAGTCCTTCCACTTCCACATCCTTGAGAGAAGCCATCAGTTGTGGAGAGCTGCATTTCAACATCCCCATCACATTCTTTAAGAGTTCTCTTCAATGGTTTCCTGTCTCAGCTGTTACTTTTTTTTGGGGGGAGGAGTAGGTTGGGGATTTAGGAGTTATCACTGAAGCCTTCCATGTTCCTCCCTCTCAACTGTGTGTCTATAGTCATCAATATCACGGAAAAGTAGCCTCCTTGGTCCTCACAGTCAGCCGAAGCACACATCATCAGCCTCCACACCAGTTTCTGGTGATAGCACATACCTCAAATACTGCCTCCAACTGTAATATGGCCATAGACCCAGACAAGGCCCTCAGAGGCAACCTGGACCTTGAACACCAACATGGCCTTGGGCTGCAGCAAAGGCTATGGACATCCACATGGTCTTCAGTAGTAACATGGACTAGGAACATCAACACAGACTCTGGCTGTACTAGGACCTCAGACTCAGACATGGCCCTCAATGGCAAAACAAACCTTGGGCCTCAACATAGCCTCAGGTGGCTACATAGGACAATTACACCAAAATGGTCTCCTGAGGCAGCAAATCCCGAGGAAATCACCAAGGCTTCAGTCAGCAACACAGACTGCATAAAGTCTACATGGAACCTGGACTTCATCAGGGCCTGGGGCAGCAGCATGGACCACATATACCAACATAGCCTCCATTGGGATCACAGACCATAGTGGTTCTTTGAGGAGATCCAATCCAGAACAAAAACTATTCTTCATCTCAGACCTCCATCACTGTCCAGAGCTAGGGCAACCTTGTGGATGGCCAGAGTATTTGGGGGGCTGAGTCTGTGTCTGCACCAGCTCCAGGCTGATGCAAACCACCCGCTAACCGTATTGTGCAGTAACATGTTCCACTACAACCTCAGCATTCTCTCACACCTGTTGCTGCCGTCTTGTCTCCAAATCTGCCTCTCTCCACAGCATCCTTGCTGCTCAATTTTTTCTGTTTTATCAACTTCTCCATCACATATTTGTTCATCACAGTGGCACCTGGCTAGCTTCTGTCGTGCCCACCCATTTAAATTATTATTAACTGTAATCATCATGTCCATTTTCATGATGTATTCATGCTATCAAAATGAAACTCTGTGTCTTTTAAACGGTCTAAAGATGACATTTCTGAATGCATATTGGTTGTAAGAAGGGAGAGTAATTATGTAAGGGAGGCAAGAAACAAAATAAAAATTGAAAACAAGTTTACTCTAAAGGAATGAGATACTGGTAAGTTAATATTATTGTAAAATTAGTTTTTAAAATTAGCAAGCTAGAAGAGGAAACATATCAGTGTATAAAGAAATTGCTATATAAGCATTTAGCCCTGTGTTCAGATCCCTAGCACATGAATGAAAGCTGGATGCTCCTTGTAACAGCACTCAAGTTGCAAAGATAGATTATAATATCTACTATTGATTGTCAACTTGACTACATTTGGAGTTAACTAAAACCCAAGGAGCTGGATACATCAGTGAGGGATTTATCTTAATTACATCATTGGAAGTGGGAAGACTCACAATTATTCTTGGTCATTTAAGGTGGAAAGATCCATTTCAAACCTCAGCCACACCTTCTGGTGGCAGGCTGTGTGAAGGACATGGAAAAAGGAAGCTCTTATTCTTTTCCTGCTTGTCCTTGATCTCACTGGCAATTTCAGTCCTTTGCTAGCATTAGAGTCTAGTTCTTTGGGATTCTGGTATATACTGAAGACCATCCAGCCAAATGGACTGAATAACTTCTGAGTTCTTAGACTTTGCATTGGTAGATAGCCATTGTTGGACAATCAGACCACAACCTATAAGCCATTCTACTAAATCCATGTGTGCATACATATGGATATATATTATATATTACATTCTATCAGTTATTTTCCTCTGTGAACCATAAATATTGCACAGAGATCCTCATTACAAGCTATCTCAAAGGCTATATGCAATTAGTGATCTCTAAGTTCAGCAACAGAACCGGATTACAAGTAGAGATGTAGAGTGTGATCAAGGCGAACATCCTAGAGAAGTTCTGAGACCCACCCACATGTGTACCTATAGCTTTTGTGTATCTGAGACTCCCCAAATTTCAATCATTCTGAGGTGCCATTTGTTCTGTATTGATAGTCAAACTTTGAGGGGTTTACCTGCTGTTTTTGAAAGTCAAATTGTTAGTTGTGGTAGGTTTTTCAATCTGTACAATCTGGAGAACTTCCGCATAGTGAGGCATCACATTTCACAAACCCTTACAGTTATTCATTGAGTGCACAACTGAAACCAAAAGAAAACAGCCTCTCCTTCAGCACTTGGGCAGCTCCCTTACATAAACAGTCAGTTTTTCAATCTATGATTTATTCATGAATGTAAAATATAGTTTAGTTAGGAGGACAGTCTTCACATCACAACGATCCCGTTTTCTTTCAAAATTGATAAACACAATCTTCAATTAGCTGAGTATGTGGTGCTAGCATGCATAGTATCCACATTTCTACTAATAATGTACTTCTTGTATTTTAGCCAATGTCAACAGTGCTGTAGGCTTCTCTAACTGTGATTATTCTACTAAATGCTCAGTGACAAACCTTTAATAGCCACATTTTCTTGACAATCTGTTAAAGATAGTCCAGCCCTTTTCTGTTATGTTTTGCCAAATCACCAAAGCCTCTGCTTGTTACGCTATACTCAAGCACATGCCATATTTCTTACAGTGTTCATCGTAAGAGTATGTCACATCTAGTTCACAGATTTGGTATCAGTTCATTGTTGAACTCTGGCACTGATGAAGCCAAGATGTATGACAAACAATGAGGACTTCGCATCCATGGCAGTGAGAAATGGGGATTCTAGTACAATATCTATACAACAGACAGTAGGTTCATCTGCTAACTCATGGGGAAAAGGGGCTGTCCATAGACTGGATTTCCCATTTCATGTGTGAAGCTCAGATCTAATTGCATGATCTCACAACTGATTTGCCATGCATGGCTACCCTTGGTTAAGTCCAAATATTATATACTTGGTTGTTGTAGCTGTCAAATGAATAAATACAACAGGAACACCTGGATTCATATTTAATTCAATTGCTGGATAGTGTGTTCTCCCTTAATTGAACATCAAATTAGCACTCGAGCCTGGATACTCAGGACTCGTAAGAGAACCTTACCAAGGACAGAAAAAGCATATGAAGGACTGTATTGGTGTAAAACTTGAAATATATTAAGATAAAAATTTATTTGAGCTTTACTCCATTTCCCATTACAGCTGTCATTGTCTATTCTTTTCTAGTGTTAAATACCCCCCCCC
>CABHPR010146291.1:24302-48904 GCA_902168415.1 Peromyscus melanophrys
CACACACACACACACACACACACACACACACACACACACACACACAGATGTATCTTGGTTTGTGCTCAGTATTAGTCATATCTTAGTGGTTCCTACATGCAGATGAAATAGTTCACTTCAAGTTGAAAGCAAGCAATCTAAGGAAAATATATGTTCCAATATTACAAAGTACAGCATGTGCAGGCTGCCCGAGATTATGGTCATCCGAGAAGCGTCTTCTGTAAGGAATAGAGTTCCAGAGTTCAGAGTCCAATTTGCTTTTTCTTGAAAGATTTCTTCACCAACATATATCCTTTAGATGTTATCAACACTAGTTGATGTACACTTGGTTTTTTTCTTACTTAAAAATCTTGACTGGTATACAATTTATCTAGATAAAGCCTCATTGAAGTTTTAAAAAAGAAACTGTAGTTTAGGATTCATGTGGAAAAAGCTAAAGAATTAAAGAAACAGAGTAGAGAGCACTTTGTTTAATAATCTGTGTCCTTCTGTTATTAACTCCTGAGACATGGAGAGAACTAAATCAGTGTTGCAGTGAATGAACCATGACCTGTATATCCTCCCTGGGCAAATGAAATGTTAATTATATCGGTGCTTTCAATTCAAGCAGCTTATTCTTTCATTCATGTGTGGGGACAAAGGAAAGTGCAATCACATGAAGGGAAATCCTCTATGGTTTACTAGAAGACAAAACATTGTCTTTTTTTTTTCATGGGGGAAAATGGAATGCATTATTTCCACTCAAATACTTATACTCACAACAGTCATCTTTACACCATATTTCTTGGGCATATTATCTCTCTTAAAAACAAAGCATACATAATTTGAGATCAATAACAAACTGTTGAGAAATGACTTGTATGTTGTAGTTCTTGTAATTGAACTGTCCAAATCCATAAGCCACACTGGGATATAATGAACAATTCTATTTAGCCCCATAACCTAGTCTCCACTTCTAATTTTACACTGTACCAAACTGACCAGATTACAACTCTGCATTTTTCTTAGAAACTAAAATTTATCATAAAATAGAGCATTCTAAAAGGTAAATTTTCTGACTAAAACAATTGTGTGAGATAATTTTTATGACACAGTCTGAAATGCTTGAAATTCATCATGTTTATAAACCATAACATTCATCAGCTGAATAGAGTTGAAGTTGAAAATGCAAATCCACACACAAGTGGACACCTGAATTTGATGAAGAAGCCAGGTATACACAGTGGGGAAAAAGGCATCTTCAAGAAACTGTGTAGTCATACTTGATGTCTATATGAAGAATATATATGGACCCATACTTACCACAATTCACAAAACTCAACTCCAAATGGATCAAAGACTTCAGCATAAAACCAGATAAATTGAAGCAAATAGAGGAGAAAATGGGGAATAGTTTTGAACTCATTGACACAGGAAAAGACCTTCTGAACAGAACGTCTTAAACACACGCAGAAGGAACAACAATTAATAAATGGGACTTCATGAAACCGGGACACTTCGGCATGGCAAAGGATACCATCATTAGAAAAAGTTACAGCCTCCAGAATAGGGAAAGATTTTTACCCACTTCACATACAAGAGAGGGCATCGACATATATATATATATAAAGATATCAAGTAAATCAGTTAAAAAATGGAGTACAAATCTAGACGGGGAATTCTTAATCGAAGAAAATCACAGGGCTGAGAAACATTTAAAGCAATGTTCAACGACCTTTGCCTTAGGGAAATGCAAGCTAAAACTATTCTAAGACCCATCAGTACTGCTAAGAACAATAGAACAAAAGGTAGATCATCCTTTCAAGGATGTGGAGTAGGTGGGCACTCATCCAAGGTTGTTGTCAGTGAAAACTTGTACGGTAGTAGGGAAATTAGAGTGGCGGTTCCCTGGGAAGACAGGAATTGAACTACCTTAAGATTCTGCCATTTTCCTCTTGGATATAAATCAAAAAGATGCTTCATCCTACCACAAGAACACTTGCTCAGCCAGCGCTGCTCTATTCATGAAAGCTGGGAATTAGAAACAACTAGATGTCTTTCAACTGAAGAATGGATAAAGAAAATGTGGTACCTTTACAAAATATAGTATTACTCATCTGACAAAAAAATGACATCATGAATTCTGCAGACAAATGAACAGAACTAGAAAAAAACTCTGCTGAGTGAGGTAACTCAGACCAGGAAAGATGAATATGGTTTGTATTTCCTTAAGTTTGTACCTTAGCCATTATTTTATTTTTATATTACTTTATTATCTAAATGTACTGTTTTTTTTCTTTTTTCTCTTTTACTCCACAGGTCCTTCTGTCTAATAATATGGTTCAGTTTGGTGTTTTATGGGATTCTTGTGTATACTTATGAGTAGGTCTTTCTGTGCCTTCTCTTGAACTACTTTCTTTATGTTTGTTTATTCCATCCTATTCCAAAATGTTAGTTTTCGCTTTGTCTTACGGTATTATATTTTATTACAGTTTGTTTCATTTTATCTCTTAAATCCTGTTTGTTATGAAAAGATCTAAAAAATTAAAGCTTTGGAAAGAATTTTAAGAGAAGTAGTCAATATTTATATGTAGTATTAATGAATATGCTTCTAGTATTTTATATGAGAAAATACTGCACAACCATTCAATATTGATTTATTTCTTAGATTATAAACAGTGATAATGATTCTTTACTCTTTCCCAAGTGGTTATACTAGGAACAGAAAGATAAAATTGAAAAAATTATATTTTCATTTCCTTTATCCCAAATACTAGCACATGATTGGTCTAAGATATTTTTAGGTTCAAAATAACAAACTAAATGGAGAAAATTAAAAAAAAGAAAGCAGAAGCTTTATTAGGCTGTAGGCAAATAAAATTAATTAAACAGAAGAGGCGAACATTTGAACAGAGCACTGTACAGTGGGAAAGTATTCCCCAGGGTTGGTGGATGTGCTTTGTATATCAATTCATGAAGTCTTATTCATGATTTTCAATATTGCATTTGAAAGAGAGAAAAATAAAGAGATGGTGTTCCCAGTCTTGGCCCATGAATTTTTCAATAAAGTTCAGTGTTTCGTGTTTGCTCATTTGCTACAGTTAATATTCCAGTGGTTTATTTTCTCGTGGATATTATGAAGCAACTAGGAGTTTCTTTGGTTATTAGGACTTGGATTTTGACCCCAGTCTGTTTGAGGTACGATCAGAAAGACTGTGGACTAGGCAGTTATTTAAACACTGGTTTTCTTTCTTTTCATTTTTTATTCACTTTTTTCATATATAGTTTCAAGGACCGGAAATTTCAAAATGATGGTTCCAGAAGCTTTCTTGAGTGGTAATGGACTATATCTTGGCTCATTGATTTTTTTTTAAATTATATCCTAATATGTGGAAAGGAAAAGCCATATCCCTAGGTTCTTTTATAAAAAATCACTAATCCTGTTTATGAATTTGCAGACCTCTTAATGTAATCACCTCCCAAAGTACCCCTTACTAATGTCAGAGTGTTTCATAATAGCCATTCAAAACAGATGTAATGAATACATTTAAAAAGGAGCTCAATTAACATAATGATTGAATACTCCCATTTCTAAATTAGCTATAAAATATAAAAATAAGAATAATGCATATCATACGATAATTTTCATATGATAATTTGTAGCACACATATACAAAAGCTTTAAGTTACTTATATGCACAGTTTTATTTTATTGCTTACTACTTTGTAATTTAAAAGAGATTGCATGATCAGTAAGTAAAATAATACAAACCGGGCGGTGGTGGCGCACGCCTTTAATCCCAGCACTCGGGAGGCAGAGCCAGGAGGATCTCTGTGAGTTCGAGGCCAGCCTGGGCTACCAAGTGAGCTCCAGGAAAGGCGCAAAGCTACACAGAGAAACCCTGTCTCGAAAAAACCAAAAAAAAAAAAAAAAAAAAGTAAAATAATACATAAGTGGGGAAACTGAGTAATGATGTTTTTTCATTTGTATGCTGCTAAGTATATCAAGTGTCCATATCTAATTTGAGAATGAGATTTAATAAAGTATAAGTGGAAGTCATAATTATATAGGATATATATTGGCGAAATTACTAAGGCCACTCCACGTAGTTAAAAGGAGATTTATTTAAAGGCGTAACTCACAAATGAAGGGATAGGTAGATGATGGGTTCTGGAAGAGACGCAGCGCAGTCCGGCGGTGTTCTCTGGAGAACTTTCCTCGGTCTACCTCTCGCGTCCAGGTCCAGGAAAACAAGAGAGCCGCGCATCCCGATCTCAGGTCTTCAGCCCTCCCTTGGCCCCGCCTTGTAGGCGTGATAGTTACGGAAGCCTCAAAGGGTTGGAACTTCCAGACCAAAGCTGGAATGGTTACCCACTACAGATATATACACTGTTATGTTGATATTTTATTTGTGCTGAAATGTGATTTTATTTGTATGTTAATAAATAAAAGCGCCTGAGGGTCAGAGCTAATAGCAAGCCATTTAGCAGAAGTCTGGCAGTGGTAGCACAAGCCCTTAATCCCCGATCACGTGACAGGCAGATCTCTGTGTGTTCAAGGATACAGCCAGCATGGAGACACATGCCTTTAATCTCAATACCAAACATAGAGACCTAGAGGTCTGTATAGACAGGCAGTGACGAGGAAGTCATGTGGTTGAATTTACAGCCAATGAGAAGGCAGAACAGAAAGTCAATAAAAAAGACAAACACACAGGAAGCAGGTCTCTTTCTCAGGAGAAGGACAGCAGCGGCAGCGGGTGGTAAGATGGTGGCCTCAGCTTTTGGCTACGGCTCTCTGATCTCTGGGCATTTAACTCTGCATTGGGCTCTATGTTTCTTATTTAATAAAACTGTTTAGAATTGCATCTACACACTGTTGTTTATGCAGTGAAAAAGTTAGTAAATAAACTATTTCCCTTATAATTACTTTATGTTATGATTAATCATAAAATTAAATATCAAAATTAGTTTGTTTAAATTTTATATTTTAGGCTTACTCCTTATGCAAATGAGATGGTCTTGAGTAAGGTATATATAAGATTTTGTAATATGTAATATGGATTATTAAACATCATAATAATGTTATACATGTTCATGATAGACTGTAATATACATAAAATCACTGCATTTTGGGGTTGTTTGTTTTTCTTTCTGTTTGTTTGCTATTGTCAAATCCAGGATATTTGAAATTCTGTAAATTTAAGATTGAATTACATATTACAATTGGGAAAATAATATATGGTTCTCTTGGAAAAATAAGGAGATCAATAATATAACATTCATACTACGTGTTTATTATCACTTTTTTATGTACACGTAAGTCATAAATTATTTTTAACTTTTATATAGTATATTTTACAACAAATAAGGTTAAAAGCAGAACTACTTTTCTAAAATTTTATTTAAGAATAAGAAATAATTGTTTGAAATGAAAGCAAAAATACTTATAATGGTAATTTATCAAATATTCAAAAAGATGTGCACAAAAAATTGTAGAAATCAGATAAATTGATTTCAGTTATCTTATTTTCTCTCTAAAAGTAGCCTATTCAACTATTCTCTAGAAATATCTTTGGTGAATTTTGCATGCGATGAATATGGAACATTATTCAGAATTTCATTTTAGGAGAAAATTCGCAGGCCTATTAGGAAAACAGGGTTATATAAAATAAGCCATTATAGATACGTTTTTGAATGTTATTAATAAAATTTTGTGCTGGTACATCTTTCTTCCTCATTCAAAAATAAATAAAAATTTCAGTAACTTTGCTAAATCCACAATTTGTATGCAGGAAAAGTCATGCAGAGGGCAAGGGTTACAAGGTCAGCAGAGTTAAAGAGAGAAGCATGTTGTAGTAAAACTCAATTTATTACAGTATCGACTTGTCTCAGTAGTGAGAGATGATTGCATTAATCTCCCCATTAGAGTAAGCAGAAAGTTCAATCATATATTCTACATTGGTTGTCTGGGGATTTTGTAGAAAATATGATTTTCCATGCCTTCCTTTATGTATGAGTTTAATTTTCAAAGTTAGAAGGGAGGGCAAATAAAGGATGTGATAGCTGTGTTTATTTTGTTAGTGCTAATGTTTGATTATTTCTATTTCCTTTGAACTCAAGATTTAAGAGTTCATGGTTATAAATCCTTCTATAATTCAAATCAAAAGCAAATCTGATTTGTAGCCTCTAAACAAGTATAGCTACTAGGAGTTGACTTATGAGCCAGTGTGCCATGATAGTCTCCATCAATAATTTACAGATATGGATCAATTACCACACTATGGCATGCAATATGTAACTCTAGTTAAAACGTTTCTATAGTTAAGAATGAATAATTTTATTGTGAATGAAGAGGGGGGAGAGAAATGGATCGAAGATTGATTTGAATATTAACAGTGTCCCTAATTGACCTTTATGCCCAAGATTTGATTCCCAGGTTAAAACTAATTGTGAGCATTTAGGAGACAGAAACAATTCTAATGTACCTTAAATCCATGGAACCATGCCTCTGAAGAAGATTGTGCTTCCTTGGTTTCATCATTTTCTGGTCTTTCTCTGGTTACTTATGAAATGAGAGCATTTGGTCCACTCAGCCCTGCTATAATGTGCTGATGTCTCAAAGATTGACCAAAAGCAATGTAGGTCATTATCTGAAATTTCTAGAACAACACCCACCTCCATTTTAGCGAATTTCCTTAGGCATTTTGTTATAGGGATGGACACCTGATTCTCATTGAAATTGGTGTCCAGAAGTGTGGCTATTTCTGTAACAATATAATGTTGGATTGTATTTGACCATGCTGTTACAATATAGCTTTTCAATTAGAATATGACAGGAATATAGGAGGGATTTGGGAGACCAGGTCCACCTAAGTCTATAAGTTGTCAAAATTATTAGCAGGTGATTTTGGCAGGAATTCAAGTGTTCGGAATGGAGATAGACATGTCGACAGGAAAATAGAGTTTCCAAAGGAAGTGATGACTACTGGGAATTGGTTTAGATGGTCTCCTTGTGAAAAGCTAACAAGAATGTTATGAAATTTCTCTATGCCTTCACACTTGGTGAGAGGCAATATTAAGAATGAAACTGTTACTAGTTTCCGTTCTTCAGCCCTGTCAAGTTACAACTCCAAATCAGTTATCATATGTATATTTTTATAACACACACAGAAATTATTTATCTCTCAGACAGACCCTTTATAATTAGACCAAAGGTAAAAATCAGTAAGATTCTATATATTCATCCCAACATATGCTCATCACGTAAAGTATAAACCTAAGGAAAAGATCAGGAAGGTATCAAGTGACTTGATCCTTCAAGGAGATTCCGTTTCCACTACAGAAGACTGATAATATGGATAAAAACAAATTCAAGTGTTTTAAACATATTCAGTGCATTCCTTGCTTTCTAATCTCTGCACAAATAACTTAGGAAAATTCATTGTCAAATTTTTATAGATATTTGCCTAGAACTGTATTGGCATTGTAGTCATATCTGTGCCTTGGAACTTTATAATTCTACTGAAAATTTACAGAGATAAAATTAGAAGTCTCCTCATTGCCCATTCTTCTTTGTCCTTAACTTAACCAATGTTCAAAGTCAATATGTTGGCTTTTTGTTTAGTAACATAAGTTTTCTATTTTTCTCCTGCTCGGCTCTTCTTTATTTTCTCATCAATTATGATGAATAATTTATACTCTTCTAGTCATGTAAACAAATGCTAAATATTTTTCAAATCATGCCTGTATGTTATTACTCTCTGATCTTTCTTGATTTTTCTGGCCAAATATATCTGGAGTTGTTCTAAGCTACATAGGAAATAAAAGGATATTACTACTACAAGGTTGATATTAGTTCAGCACAGCTGGTTAATAACAAGAAGCCTCAGAACATTGCATTTAATTCACTGAATTCCATAGAGTCCAAGAGTTGACCTTGTAGGTTCACACAAACTTGCAGTACCTCACAGTTAATTGAAATCAGACACTTTCTCCCATACTATCAGAGTGCATAGCAAAGGAATTAATACACCCCCCCAAAAAAAGTTGCAGTTTAATTTACTGTGTGAAATTCAGTTGTTAAGGAGACTGAATAATTGTTAGATTCTGTTCATGTATTCTCACTACAATCCATGACATACGAAGGGAAATGACCGGAAAGTACCTGGTGGGAATGTAACCTAAGTAAAGCAAGCAGCATTATTTGAATATCTAATCTTAACGTCTTTTTGCAGACATCCACATTCTTTACAGTAAGAGGCATTTGTCTTGAGGACATTAAGTAACAAAAGCCTGGCAACCCAAGGCTGCATTGGGTGCTTAGATTGGCCTGTCATGGAGCTCACTGTAGCATTCTGTCTTTGTTTTGCTTAATAACAGTTTTAGGTGGTGATGAATGCAACATTTTTTAGAGAGCTTAAAGCAGGTTTTCTTAGCCTTCCTGTACAAATCATCTGCATTATAGTGACTTCAATGGGGGTGTTAAAAATTTAGCTCTGTGGACTCCATTCCAAACTTTGACAGAATCTTTGATTTGGGGGAATGAAAATTGTGTTTAAGTGAGTCACATAAGTAATAGTCTATCCTACTGAAACTGGAAAGCATAGGTTCTTTAAATTGCTACCTAGCATTGCATATTTCCACATATGTCTTGTATAAATCACCCTAAGAAAAAAGATGATGGAAAATGTGAATATTATTATAACTCTTCTCAAAAGAAGGATGTTGTCTGTGTGATTGCTTGGTATCTGCTGAACTGAAATTACTGAACCCTTCGGTAACTGAATAATCATTATACATAAATTTTTTTCAACTTCCATTTTGTTTGGACTTAGGCTGTTTATTAAGAAATGAAATGTAATTAGTTAAGTTTGGACTAACAAAGGAAAACATTAATATAACATTTTTAAAAGTTTTTATTAAGAATTTTTTTATTCAATTTACATACCAAAGATCTCCCTTTTTTCTCTTCCTGCCCCTCCAGCCTCCCCATCCCAACCCACCCCCCATTACCTCTTACAAGGTAAGGCCTCCCATGGGGAGGTACATTTAGTAGAGGCAGGTCCAAGCCCCTCCCTCTGCCTCAAGGCTGTGCGAGGTGTCTCATCATAAATAGTGGGCTCTAAAAAGCCTGCTCATGCACCAGGGATGGATTCTGATCCTATTGCCAGGGGCCCTTAAGCAGACCTAACATTTTAAAAAAGAAACATCAAAAATATATACATTTATCCTCAAATTTTAAAGTTTAACTGTAGCATAAGTTGAAGACAAGAAAACATCAATAAGCTAAAATAAGAAATGAATTAATTATTAAATATTTGTATACATAATAGAATAAATTACTAAGATTGTCATATACTACATTTAAAACTATCTGTTCATAGTGAAGAATATTGCAACTTTTAAAATTCTGAATGTTGAAGAACAAAAGTTAAACTGAATTGAAATTTTGTACTTCATATAAAGTAATTTCATTTTTGGTTAAACACCTAATGCCACAAGTTATTTAGAATAATTATTTGGTACATTTTCCTAAATATAATTTGTATACACAATTTTTGTATCAAAGTAGATGACTGGTAAATCAGATTATAATTTCTGTTTAGGATTATTCATGACCTAGTTCTTAGAATTCTCTTCTAATGTATCATTAAGTCAGGCAGTTTCCACATGAGGACATGTTCCGTAGAATAATGCTTTTGTACACTGGTTTAATAAAGCACTGATTGGCCAGTAGCCAGGTAGGCAGTACAGGTGGGATAAGCAGACAAGGAGAATTCTGGGAAGAGGAAGGCTGAGTCAGGAGAAAGCAGACAAGGAGAATTCTGGGAAGAGGAAGGCTGAGTCAGGAGACACAAACCTGCCTTCCAGGGAGCAGCATGTAATGGAGCACAGGTAAAGCCATGGAACACGTGGCGACATATAGATTAACACAAATGGGATGAGTTTAAGAGTAAGAGCTAGTCAGAAGTTAGCCTGAGCTAATGGCCAAGCAGTTTTAATTAATATTAAGCTTCTGTGTGATTATTTTATAAAAGGCTGTGGGACTGTGGGTAAGACATTTGTCCTGACTGCAGGCCAGGTGGGACACAGGAAAACTTACAGCTACAGAGATGAGGTGACAGAAATGTCTTGTTTTTCTATCGATGAACTCACTTGAGTCAAGCCAATACAACCTAGTTCTTCTTTACAAGAAAAATATTTTATTTTTCTTTATTTATTTTATTCATGAATACAATATGAAACAGATGTTTCACTGCATGCTAACTGATAATCTTTACTAAAAATAATTATACTACTTACTAATTAATCTGATTTTCATTTTGTCTTTCCATGGGTTGCTATGAGAAATGATATTTTGTTAAAATACGTATTGCTCTTTTATTTATATTCTGAAGTGCCCTCTATCTCAGCACAATGTCCAGGAAAAGATTTTGTAATTTCATTTTCCACTGAATACCCATAATTTGAAACTACGTGAAGATAAGAATAAGATTGAGAATTTAGTATCTTTATGCCGGTCTAACTAAATGGCAGCCGTGGATTCCTTTCTAAGGTCTATGGCCTCACTAACTGTGGGAAGCTGGCTCTGTGTCCAGTACCAGGAATGCTTTCCTTCCTGCTGAGCGGGCCTTAAGTTCAAATGGACAGCTGTTGGCTGCCACTGACCCATAAGAGCCGCTCACTGCACTTTCGTGCCTCTCTTGCCACGCTGGTAATTGCTGTGATTCATGGGGGTTGCAGCTGGGTAGGGCGATTTAATTGCTTTTTTTTTTTTTCCCTTGGCGTCTTGCATAGTATTTTCTGTAACCATGGAAGACAGCCCTCAGGAAAGAGGCTTTCAGGTCAGATCCAGCTCAAATCCTGCTAGTCCTGAGTTTTATGTGTGCTGTATGGTGTCTTCAGCAAATGGACTTACTCTCATCTGCTGCAAGACAACAAAGGGCTGTATCCATAATCTATAGTGTTTTCTGAGTCTGTTGGATTACCTGACAAAAAATTCAAAAGGAAGTTTCTTGTGACTGTTACTGGGATTTTTGTCAGTCTCTGCATTTTGTGGGGAGCATGTTTAGCCAAAGTGATTTAACTTCCTCTAGAATATATAGGTATATACATATACCCATATGCTTATGTGTGTGGAGTATAGTTTAGGCAAAATAAAGTACGATTCCTTGTATCTTTATCAAACACCCTTGGTGTTATTTCCCCTCATTTCTCCTCCTCTTATTGTATTGATCTCTATCCCTCCTCCCGAGCTGAAGTTCTATAATTTATTTTATTTCCCATGTCATATCCCCTGCACGGTGGAGCCTTTCTACTGTATTGGTTTCTGTGGTCACTGCATGATGTATGCTACATCTGGACTTGGAACTAGGAACCTCAGATGAGGGAGAACATTCAGTGTTTCTGTGTCTGGATCTGAGTTGCCCCTTTGAATATAATATTTTCTAGTTACACCCATTCACCTGTAAATTCCCTGATTTTATTTTTCATTACAGTTGGATAATATTTCATTGTATCCATTTATCTGGTGCAGGACATTTAAGAAATTTCCATTTGCTGGTTATTTTGACTAGGGCAACAATGAATCTAGCAGGTCAAGTGACTTGTATAGAATTTTACTTTTTCCGTTGAATGGTAGTAGATTTATTTTTTAGAGTTTGAGGACTCTCCACACTGATTTCCAGAGTGGGTATATCAATACTCATCCCTGCAAAAGGTAAGTGAGAGTTTTCCTTTTCCCACAACCTCACTATCATTTGTTTGCACTGGGAGCCTAGTCCCAATTGACACATCCACATAGAAGTTCTTACATCTGTGGTTCAGGGAACATTGCAGAAGAGAACCAGAAGTATTGTAAGAGTCAGAATACCATGAAGTCTTCTGTGAAAAAAAAATGTCTTTTAGAAATGGCTACATCAACAAGACAGAAACAATGGCACTATCAATACACATGTCAACATGGAAGGAGAAAAAGTTCATCAAATCCCAGTCCTAGACAAAGAACTAGACATAACGGGAACAGGAAGGTGAAAGGGGAGAGAATGCCTGGAGCCACAGCCAGAACAAGGAAGATGTAAAGTACCGGTAAGCCACGAGTCACGTGGCAAAGTAGAGATTAATAGAAATGGGCTAAATATAAGAGTAAGAGCTAGACAATGATAGGCCTGAGCTAATGGCCAAGCAGTTTAAATAATGTAAGCGTCTGTGTGTTTATTTTGTAAGTGGTTTCTGGGACTGGCGGGACTTGGGAGCTGGTGGGACTTGGGAGCTCGAGAGAAATTTTTCAGCAACACATAACTAATGATGTCAGGGAGAAGGAGTATTAGCCTCTCCTAGGACTGAGTCCCTTTATTGCTTATCCGATGCAGAGTGGTCAGCCTTGAAGGCATTTGCATACAATCAAAATGAACTCAGATTTTATATACACATGTACTTGTGCATGCACACACACACAGACACAATACATGTAACAAAAATAATCAAAGAAAAAATAAAAAAAGGAAAGAGTAATGTTCAGCACAGGGTTAGATACTTAATGAAATTCTTTTTCTCTTTTTTTTTCAGTGAAAGCTATGAGATATTTTAGGGCATGGAACTAATAAGGTTGCAGAAAGAGCAGATGAGCCACTGATACCAAATAAGCCATGCTGCCTAATCAGGATCACACTACTCCCTTAATGTGGCCTGCATATTGCAGGTCAGGAAAATAACCATATTTTTTCCTCTTAAGTGTTTTTAAATACCTTCTGAGAATGACAGACACTTGACTTTGATTTGTCTTCTTCGTGTCTAGTCTGCTATTTCTTTTTCCTTGTAGGAGATAAGTCTATACAAAGGAAACCAATTGATTTACTTTAATTTTTTCAGTATTCACATTTGAACAAACTGTGGTTTTGCAGTAATGTAAAATAAGTACTACATAAAATCAATAAAAATATAATTATATATTTCAGTATTATTTTGGCTTCTTTAAGTTATTCATTCCATTCTTAGTTTCCCTGTATATTGTTTGTACTAAGCTATGTTATTATTAGAGGAATCCTTATTAAAGTGCTCTAATATAGACTCTACATAAACTAATATGTTTTGATTTACTTTATCTTATTTAGAAACAACTTAGTCCTTAGTCCCATTATGTTATTCAAATATAGCCAACTTAAAATCTAATGATATGTGGGCACTTTCCCCTTGAAGTTGTAGAGTGATGACTATTTATTATATTCAACAAATAAACATAAAGGAATTGAACATTGGTGTTCATGTAGGTAGAGCTGCCTTTTTTGGTATTATTTATTTTGTCTTCTATTATACTCTGTTAATACTAGTTCTTATATCTCTTCTCTAAATTATTTGGGATTGAGAATATAGTAATACACTGAAATGAGTCATGCTTTATGACCAGTTTAGCATTTAATTAAATGTTTAGCATTTAAGGATTATGTGAATTGTTCCATGATACAATTGTTTGTTAATGAAAATAAGATATTTTTTCTTTATGTCTACATTATTATTAGTATTATTATTATGATTCCTATATCATACTCTTTCATTTTAGACATGTTCTACCATGCCTTTCACGTAAATCGAATGTAAAATAATCTTAAAAGCCATCACTGATTACTTCTGAATAGTGGCTACAAATATGACACAAATCATTCTTCAGTTGCCGGGAAATATTAAAGTAAGTAATATTAGAGTAATTATAAACCGAGTGCAATAGTTACCAGTGAAACCGTCAGCACTGACTTCACTTAAAAAATTACACATTTCTTCATTATGTATATTTGTAGCGACACATAAACTTATGAGGTGTTACAGAGATACACACTCAAAGCTTGAAGATCTTCCCACGAGGCCATGGGTTTTAAACTTTGCTAATGCTAGCTCATTAAATGCATTATTGAAGTCACTCCTTGTGTAAGGATGGTGTTAAAGGTCCTTTTGCCCTTCAATTGCTATAACCTGGATGATACTTTATGGAAAGTGTTAAATTTAACTTTAATTAAGTTTATTTAATTAAACTTCCACCCATTTTAATAATTAAGTATTAATGTAATGGAAGTCAGAGTGGCAGATAATCAAATCATCTAAGTGACACACAGTTCTTAATTGGAAATGATATAATATTCCAAAGTGAGTTATTGTTAGAGGGATACAGCAAAAGCAGCTTTGCCATCTTTCGATCAGATAGCCAGAGTTTTTTAGTATTGAAGATTGAACTATCTGTTCCTGAGGAATAACTGATTCTTTAGAAGAGTTATTCATGTTCTATACTTTTTTAGAAAGACAGTCAAGAATACAGGTAATAATGAAACAAAAAGAGATGGACTAAAAATAAAGACATGAGAGTTACAAGAGACATGTTAACACTGTGAGAGAGATAACAGCTAATGAGCCAGATAAACTTCTCAACCAATATACTTCAGTTAATTTTCTAAGTTTTTCGTATGTGTGTGTGTGTGTGTGTGTGTGTGTGTGTGTGTGTGTGTGTGTTTCTATGTACTCTGATCAGCTAAGCATAACTAATAACTTGTTTCACCATACTTCTTCTGCATAATAAATCCAAACTATATATACCAAATTAGTCAGATAATTTATTTAATTCCCTGTATAGATTGCACTTAGTTGCTAAAGTGTATGTTCTAGTAATTTAAAGTTGAAAATATATATAGGGGATGCAAATGAGAAAATTAGATATTTTTAAAATAAAAATCATTGTATTTTCTTTCTTTCTTTTTTTTTTTTAAAGAGAGAATAAAAGGATTATTTTTGTGGAGCCAAATGTTACTGACAACGGCCCAGAGAACAAAGATTTATGTTATGCCAAATTCCATGTTCCAGTAGGGAAGAAGTTTTATGACATTTTATAGTTTTTTTTTTTACTTCATTTTTAACTTTTCCTTTTATTTAAAATAGATTTTTTTCCTACATTATATATCCTGATAATAATATCCCCTCCCTCTACCCCTTCCAGTTTCTCCCTATCTTCTCTCCCATCTACATCTACTCCCTTTTTTGTCTCTCATTAGAAAACAAAGAGGCTTCTAAGTGTTAATAATAAAATAAAATAAATACAATAAAACAACACCTTTTTTAAAATTCTGTTCTATGAACTTTTTTATAAGAAGACCCTCTACATAAGCATGACAGTTGGTGTAGTTTGGTCTGCTTAAGGGTTTCCCTGGCAGTAGGATCAGGATCTATCCCTGGTGCATGAGCTGGCTTTTTGAAACCTATTACCTATGGTGGAATGCCTTGGACAGCCTTGATGCAGGAGGAGGGCCTTGGACCTGCCTCAACTGAATATACCTGGCTTTGCTGACTCTCCATGGGAGGCCTTACCTTTTTGGATGAGAGAGGTGGGGAGAGGAAGGCTAGAGGGGAGCAGGAGGAGGGAAGAGAAGAGGATCTGTGGTTGGCATATAAAATGAATTAAAATTTTCCTTAATAAAGAGAAAAAATGAATTGTGGTGATATTGTGTTCCCCAAAATATTGTGCACCCTAATAAATTTATCTGGTGTCAGAGAACAGAACAGCCACTAGACAGACATAGAGGCCAGAAAATGGTGGCACTCACACCTTTAATCCTAGCATTCCAGAGGCAGAGATCCTCTGGATCTCTGTTCAAAGTCACACTGGAAACAGCTAGACATGGTAACAAGAGCCTTTAATCCCAGGAAGTGATGGCAGAAAGCAGAAAGGTATTTAAGGCATGGAGACCAGAACTAGAGCTGGTTAAGCTTTTAGGCTTTTGAGCAGCAGTTTAGCTGAGATTCATTCTGGACTGAGAGGCTTCCAGTCTGAGGAAACAGGATCAGTTGAGGAATTGGCAAAGTGATGTGGCTGTGGCTTTTTCTGCTTCTCTGATCTTCTAGCATTCATCCCAATAACTGGCTCTAGGTTTGTTTTTATTAATAAGAATTAATAATAAAATAAGATTCATGCTACAAGGAATATTAAAAAAAAGAATCAATTCTTTTGATCCTCTGAATAGTATCTTCGAGATATGCTATACAGCTAATTCTGCAATGAAACATTGCCTCCTGATGTGAAAAGAAAGGCTAAAAAAGACTTAAGAAGTAAAATAACTCTACTTGGCACAGGAAGTTACTGAATGTTAACAATAGTCACTAAAATCATCGCCAAATTAAGAAAACCTGTAATTGCCTCGGGAAGGGAAATCCTCAGTGGAGCTGCCTACAAGTTCAAGAGAGCCCGATGGATTCAGTGTCTGTGAATAATCAATATATCATATAAAACATTTTTTTGACTTTTGAATTTTTCCAGCCATAATAATCTACCTCATCTCCTGACTGATTAAGAAAATTTAGTAATAACCCATTAGGTACGTTAACTTGATTTTTATGAATACAAATTTATGGCTTTGGAATATATATTTACAAATTGTGTGGTTCAGCTAGATAGTTATTTGTCCACTTCTTCTTTGAATAGTAAGACAATATCCATCAAGACAAGTTATAAAGACTTTTACTTTTTATCAGTTGAAAGTTAAAAGAAGTCAAGGATGAGAATATAGTGACTTCTTTGTCTATGACCAATACTCAAGCAGTAAGGACTCACATAATGAAAGGTAAGGATTATTCTTTATATGTATGCATCTCTCTGACATTTCTCGTGCTTACAAAGCAACCAGGATTCTAACATGTAGGCTGTATTGTTAATATTTACCCTTAACTCTATATTAGTCGTTTTTTTCTTGTCTGCCCATGATCCCACAAACTGGATTGTTGGAACCCACTAGGTTTCCTAGTGGCTGTATCCAGCAGGACTGCATAAGAGGATGATTAGACCATGGGCCCGAATACCAGATGTTTGTAATGGTCTACACTTGGCTATAACTAGCAAGTGGGAGGTCCTTTGCTCCTCCCCTTGGCATTGTTATAAATAGCCATTTGGAATAAAGTTCTGGACCAGTGGATAACGATCTAGGCCCACCCGAGACTATCCTGTATTTTCTGCTTCTCTCTTTATTTCTTTCTAAGTCTCTTATCCCTCATTCCTTAAGAGTCCCTGTGGTAAATAAATGTGGGAGCTGGTCCCCCACACTGGATGAAAATGTAAAGCAAACATTTATTTTAGCTGATTGTTTTAGCAATACAAATTCAAGAAATTGCATGTGGAGATGATCTTCTCACTGGCTTATAACATCTAGCTGTAAATCATGACTTCAGTGCATATGTATCTGTTTTCCTTCCCTCGTCATATAAATGTGCCAGCTTCCATTATGGAGGTCTTGACTTTGATGACTTTTTGTGACTACAGGAATGCATAGATACAAGTTGTCACTATCCCAGTACTTAAAAATGAGCAACCAATCTCAACACATAGAGACACATATGGCAATAAAATCAAAAATATTCATTTATTTAAAAAATTCTACATTAATTTAGTGATAAATACTGACTTACATATATATATATATATATATATATATATATATACATATATATGCCATATTTTCTCTTTAGCATGTATGCATTATACAAATGCTTGGGTAAAATCATGTTTACTAGTTTGTAGACCCACATTTGTAAATAGAAAGGTGTCACTGAGATTCAGGCCTGAGATTCATGTAAGATTCTTCCTCAATTGCTCTATGCTTTATTCACATGAAAAAAATTATCTATAGTCTCAATTTTTAAGTTGGGAAATATCAAGAGCAAATTGTTAGTTAATATTCATAAACAAATAAATTCATTTACTTTTTATATTATAAATTAAGCCTAATAAAATTGCTTATATGAATAAGATAGAAAATTCCACACACTAATTCTTATGACTGTTAAGATAAACATTACTGTTTTTAGACATTTTTTATATATTTTCTTTTTTATTTTGTATGTATGTGTATGTGTATGTTTGGACATGTGTGTGTGCACCACATGTGAGCAAGTGTGCTTGGACGACACAAGTGGCTATTTCTGGATCTCCTGTAAGTGAAGCAATTCACCATGATCACTCTCACCTGAACCTGTGTTTTCTATTAAAGCAGCAAGTGCTCATCCCTGCGGATCCAACTCTCCACCTCAGAATGATGATTCTTTCCTCATGTGATGACATAGCACATCTCAGAAGCGTTTTCTTCTTAATTAGAAATACTCTGAAATACTCAAAGCATGGTGCTTATCATTAATTTGTAGCCAGTTTCTCAGAGTCGAAATATTTTTCCATCCTATTGACACCTTGCTACTAAGACTCTTGAGATATTGGGATCAGGCTACAGCATGTCAGGGGATATTACAGACATAAAATCTTCACAATTTGTGTAGATAAAATATACCATATGATGGCCTACAAAGCATAGATAAAAATCAAAATTATACTTATTGAAAGACAGAAAGCAAAACACAGATAGTGTGTGCTATAATTTTTATGGATATAATACTTTAAAACCATCATGAAAACACAGAAATGTCTCTGTATATTCTAGCACTTTCATGGTGTTTTTATTATAAGAAAATAAAAAAAAATGTTCCACTTAGAATATTAGTATTATATCTTAAATTATTTGGCTCAGTGCTAAAAGCAGTCTGAAAGAGCTGCCCTTCATTGAAAAACACATTAGAATTAATTTAATTACTTCAAACATATAAAGTTGAAAATTCAAAATATTTTCATTTACGAGTTATTTTTCAGTATGAATTTAATATTCACCCATGTGGAAGCAACTATTCACATATCTTGAATTTGTAAAATATCCATATATTTTTAAAGGGAGATATCATAGAAATATTTTCAGTTATTATTGAGATTATTACACATTAGATTTAAGTGTATGGATTTATTCCATTTTCATAATCTCTATGAAATATACTAATAATATACTAATTCTCCATTAGGATAAAATATGTGAACAAATTTTATTTCATTAATTATTTGGAATATGATTTCTATCCTCAAAAATAGTAGTAAATCCTAGTAGATTTTATAAATATTTTATTTTTCATGTTGTGATATAATCTTTTTCCTCATATACAGTGTTCTAGCTCAAATGGACCTGGACAAAAAAGTATGAGGATGTGCCAATCTGGCACTAAACTGGTAGTCAGTCAATCATTCAACCATCTGGGTCCAGCACAGTCCTGATGGAGTTTTTATACTTTGAACCAAAGGGGACTAGCTCAAAGACTATAATTAACAGTGTAATGAGAAGCCACTGTTCCCACTCTGCTCTGACTCTGGGATATTGGCCATATACCTAAAGCACTGTTCTCTTCAGCTCATTTTGAATTCTGAGCATTTCAAGTATAACAATAACAGTTCAGCTTAAGAGAATTGTACTTCTGGGTCTTTGTCTGTATCTTTCAATTATAACCTCCAAATCTTACTGTCTTTGATTTTATTTCTTTAAAAAAAGAAGTCTGTAGTTTCTGGCAGTCACACTGAAACACTTAATAATAAAGATGTCCTGGAGATATGACTTCTTACATTCCAGAGAATCTACTGGCAAGAAGGTGGCCGGTCAGCCCTTCCATCTGTGCATGTTTCAATCCTCTTATGGTATCACTCTTCTGTTTTCTTTCTAATGTTATTAGGGCATGTAGCTTGTCCAGTTTTTATATTGATGAGGGTATTTTTGACCAACCTTACAAAATTCTATTCAAATTTATTTTGTATTTAGTTACTTTAGGAAATAAAATGATTTCTCAAATATTGAGTGATATAGATTTTGTGAATGTTAGAATATTCTTGAAATGGTAGATTATTGATCCAAGTTTCAGTTGAAAATGTATACTATGTTGCTATGGATTTTATGAATAGTTTTTAATAACAAATTAATAATTAATTGATACTTGAATATCAATGATCAAGTGATATCCAAGTATTAACTCAAACATTCCTGATTTTTAAGGAATTGAATGCTGAATGGAGATATGGATTATTCTTTAAAGTCCTTGTTGCATATATAGGAGGACCTCCAAAATCCTCACAAATTGGACTGGAACAGTACATGCTCAAGGGTCAGAGACAAGAAGAACTTGTCTCTTGTCTTCCTGGTTAAATAGTCAAGCCAAACGATGAGCATAAATAAGTGAAAACCTTGGTTTCAAATTCAATAAAAATTAATGTGGAAAAAACTGAAGATGAACACTCAGTTGATCTTATGTCATGGTTTTATCATGGAAGTGAAGCATGTGAATCAGTCAAGGTACTCTCTAGAGAAACATAACCTGTAGGAGATAGACACAGTTTATGTAGAGAATCATATCTAAATAAGCCCTCATAAATTATAAGCATTGAAATTTAAAATTCAGTTAATAAACACAACTTAATAAACAGAGTTCAGTAATATTGTGCATAAAATGACTGTATATTTTATTTTATGCTTATTTATATTTTTGTTTTCTATCTTAGACATTAAACAGAAGTCTGTTGAACCACATGGAAAAATTGTTCTCTTATGTGACTGATAATGGAGTCAACTTGTCAAAAGTGAAAATCACATACTGAAATCACAAAAATGAAAGACAAAAATGATTTTCATTTTTATAGAGTCTTTAGGACAGGTAGCTGTAGAAAAGGAGGTTTTGTTCTACTGGGTTCTTTCTCCTTTTTTAAGACTTTTCCTGCTAAGTAAACCTGATTATCCTTCTTGTTCCAGATCCCATTTTCCTATACTAGTAGAGATTAGGTAAGCTTGAGTCATTTTAGTGACTATTTTACACATGAACTCATCTCTTTCGACCTGTAATATTTCCCCTGGTCTTGGGAGAGATAATGTGGACAGAAAATGTCATCCCTCTGTCTGAGTGGATTAGATTTTAATGATGCTGACTTTTTTGTGAGAAGATTTTTTTTATTAGTTTGTTTTGTACAATGTAGTCTGATTATCTAGTTATGGTTCCACCTCCCCCAACTCCACCCAGATCCTCCGTACCTCCCCAACCACACGAATCAATGTCCTTTATTGCTTTCTTTTATTAGAAAAAAAAAAACAAGACACAAGCATCTAAAATAAAGAAAAATAGGTATTAAATAAAAAAGATAATAAACAAATGCATAGAAAAATGAAGAACCAAAGAGAAAGCACGTGAAACACACACAGACAAAGAGACACACACAGACAAAGAGACACAGAACCTTGGCAAACAGAAATCTCTTAAAGACACAAAATCAGAAATCATAATATATAAGTAATATATAAGTAAATATATATATTTATATATATAATTATATATAAATATATATATATAAATACATATATAAATATAATATATAAGTAATATATAAGTAAAAGATAAGTAGAATAACAGAAAAATAAATTCCATGGTATAACTTTCCATCCCCCACCTCAGCTGTATTATATTAATTTGATAAACTTGAAGACTGAACATAGGTTCACTTTCTTAATGACTCCCAATTTTTTTGGCATCCCTCTGAAGAATAAGGGATGCTTTGATTGCCTCCATCTATGTGCAAGAACTTGAGATCAAGACAAGGAGGTTCTAAGTCAGAGACAAGCGAAAGAAAAAAGAAACGATTTCTTTTATTAAAGTTTGTTCAGGCATGCAAGGGACTGGAAACAATGAATTTATAATCCACAGGCTTATGAGCTTTGATACTATTAAGTACTCGGAAGTTGATCCAAAACAGAATAACACACCCATATATACACACACAAACACACATACTCACACACTCACACACATGCACACAAATACACTTACACACACAAACACACACTGAAACACACACAAGTACACACACACATGCAGAGTATCAGAGGAAGAATAGAGAGATTTTTTTAGCCATTACTAAGTAACCTCTAATGATGACATGTGAAATTATTCCCATGACTAACTTTATTGAAACTTTCTGCTGACACCAATGTGTACTAAAAATAAAAATGAAAAGTCTTTTTTTCCAATTTAAAGTATGATTTTCTAAGCATTTTAATTTTCTAAGTTTAATTTTCTAAGCATTTCCATTGTAGCACTTTCATATGTGGAGTTACATTGGTACATTGATCTATGAGAGCAGCCCAAATACCCATTTTCAAATTTTAATATGTTAAGAATATACAGGTTTGTAGGGAACTGAGGGAGTTCAATTCCTACCTTCCCCAACTTTTCTAGGGTTCTTAGGAGGAGGAGAAGGGGATAAGACATATTAGATAGAAAGAGAGATCTGGAAGAAGAGAAGAAAGACAGAAACACAGGATAACTTTCAGGAGGGGCTTGGATCAATACCCAACAGCCTTAAAGGTTTATTCAACAGGCCTTTTATAACATGCCTAGGGGAGTGGCAAAAGACCTCTCCCTTGCTAGATCACAGCACACTATACAGCCAAGTGTAGACCCTTCTAAACATTTGGTAAACATGCCCGTGACCAAATAATCTCCTTATGCAGCCCTGCTGGGTAAAGCAAGCTCAGATTCTCTGACCCTGAGTAATTTGGGCCTCCACACAGGTTATTTTCCCATTTTAAAAGTATTTGAAAGTGACAATAGTGTTATAATAAATGGCGAGATGTTAGTTTCCTATAAATTCACTGGGTATCTTTATAATTGGTAGATATTATATTAGGTAACATTCACGGGTTTTCATTACATATTCTAATATTAGCTCTTGTAAAAGATGTTTCAATATTTGCTGAGTATACACTTCTGATTTACATTTCCCAAAGTAAAATAAAACAAATCATTACTTTCATGCAGAGATCCAACCTATGCTATTAAGTACTTTTATGTTAAACAGGCACGCTGGCTGTTCTGTTTTATGTCCTTTCAATGACTGTAAGGAAATGAACTTGAGATTGTGCCAAGATCTTACTGGTTTAATGTTTAAAAGGCAATACTTTTGAGTAATGGGCATGTGGCCATGAAACTAAACCCAATTAAAGACTTGTCAGTTACAACAAGCTCTTGCTTGATCTGCAGAGTCAGATAATACCAGATTTGGAGCCCCGAACAATGTCAAGCAGGTGTTAAACCCTGACGGTATTGACAAATATTGACTGAGTGCTAAGTCATCAACTCTGAAGAGCTCATTTATTTCCCGTTTGCTTGAAAATGTCTATCACTTTCAGGAAAATATGCTCTGTATCATATGGCTTAAAATTTAGATGTCCATCATGTTAAATAAATTAAAGCTAGAGGCTGGGGATGTACTTCAAATTTAAATAAATTGTAAGTAAATAATGAAATCCAATGTTTATTCAGAAGGTTAATGTTGAAAAGAGATAAGCTTGTTGTATTTATTAAGTTTACAAAATTCACAATTCAAATTAAATATTCTGTATATTGTGAATTTATGTGTAAACCTAAATTTTACTTTAATATTTATTTTAAAAATAATTTGACTTCCAGTCTTTTAAATACTTAAACTTCTTTCTATTTGCCCCATATGACACACTGTGGTACTAATTAATTTAGAAGTGAAAATGCTTTAAAACAGCACATACACACTACAACATGCTTGCAAGTTCTTTAGCACAGGATTAAACAAGGCCTCAGCCATCCCCCATTATGGTCATTCTGAAGTTTTTGAAAATTCCATGGTATCAGGTAGAAAATAAGTAATGTCCCAGAAGCCTAATAATTTTCACTGTAATTCTTGATTTGGTTGTTTTTATTTATTTAGTCTCTCTCTCTCTCTCTCTCTCTCTCTCTCTCTCTCTCTGTGTGTGTGTGTGTGTGTGTGTGTGTAAAACAAGTCTTTCTTTGTCCTATCTATGACACAGAGAATTATTATTTACAAAAACTTGGCCTATAGCTTAGGCTTGTTTCTAACTAGTTCTTATAACCTAAATTAGCCCATTTCTAATCATGAACATCCAGCCATGTGGCTCATGGTTGTTACCTCTCCTCCTGTACATCCCGCTTCCTCTTCATCTGGCTGCCAAATCCACCTTTCTTCTTATGAGAGTCCTCTCTGGAATTTTTTTTGAAAGTTTATGTGTTTCCTGAAAACACGTAACCTTTTAAAGGTAACATATATCTGCATTAACACAAGTATGGAATGTTCAGTGTGCATAAGTCAGCTAAAGATGATTTTTTTTGTTCTGTTTGAGCAAGTGAATGGCATCTGTTAAATTTATAAGTCCATTAGGACTGCATAAACAGACTTTAATACAAATATCCATGCCGTATGAAATGATGACATGTAATAATAAGTCATGAGGACATTGTAGCCAGCAAGATTTGTCATTTCTCATCCAGTTTCAGAGGAGTTCCCAAGCAGTGGGATCAGCATATATATCATCTGTCCTGTAGTTTCTTTGGACTTTTTCCCTCATGTCTGTAGCCAAGATCCTTAGGAGGTCTCCCGTGATTGAATCTGACCTCTATTAACTGGGAAGGGAGCCATAACTTTTTGTTTCCTGCAGAAACAAATTCATAACCTCTCCCTGAATGCAAACTATTTTCTGACTTCCATTTTGAAGTTAAGACAGTCTAAAAATGTATAGGTGTATCTCCAATGTTAAATGGTCTTTTAATAAAAAACCAGGAGCCTGATATTGGGCTGTAAGTTGAAAAATCAAAGAAGCAGAGCAAGCCACAGCCACTACTTCTTACCTCACTAACTCCTCATCCTGAACGAACCTCTAATGGAAAGAGCTTCCTCAGCCAAAAAGTTTTAGTTCCTATCTCCT